>SMSR01008093.1:0-21596 GCA_019453355.1 Ceratina japonica | reverse complement strand
CCCGCTAGCGCAGACTTTCGAGGAGGGAACATTTTCATCGAGGCCCGAGCACGGCGAGCGGCCGCGCGCTTAAGCGGTGCCGCAAAGAAGAAGGGAACAAGTGCGAGAGGTGCTCGTCCCCGGGGGCAACAAATCATCCCCGGATCCGAGGCGCGAGGACCGTAAGCTCCGCCGGAGGAGACCGACTCCCGCGTTTGGCTCGCGTCGCTTCGACAAACCATTCTTCTCGATAATCGGCCCCGTTCGTCTCGGCCTCCGGTGCTGCCGGTCTTTCGCCGATTCCGCCGACGTGGCCTCGGCCGCACCTCCTCTGCTCGAGAGGAGCCCGCGTAATCGTCCGCGCTAGATTTATCGCGGAGCGAGCGAGCGAGCGTGCCCGCGGAATGTCTTTGATGCCTCGGACTGTATCAAAGTGGCAGCCAACGCGGTTCGAGCTCACTTAATGGGCTATGAGTTATGGTCTGTACATACGCTGTTGCATCCTCTCGTTTCGCTTCTTTCCATCCCTCCCTCCCTCCCTCCCCTTCCGCTCGTCTTCGCTCTGCACAAGCTCTCGTTCAGCTCCCTTTTATCCCGGTCCGTTCTTCGCCGGTTATTCTCCTATATACAGAGGAGAGAGGCTCGTCCGCTTCTTCTTCAGCCCCGACGCGAATGCTTTTACCGGGCCGCGGCGTCAAAGCGACGTTTAAAATTCTGACGCTCGGAAGAGGTCGCGCGCCTCTTTATTGCGAATACTTTCGCCGTCGCGCGGGTGTATAACCCCCGCGGCCCCCGGACGGACGGGTCGGCAACGTTCGGGCCGGGCCACGCCGCGCTCCGGTCTTCTTCTTTGCGCCCTTCGGGGGCGGCGCCCTGTTCGAAAGCAATCTTCGCCGACGCGACGGAGACGAGACCCGACTCTGTTGCCCGCTCCGACTTCTCGTTTTTTATTGTCGAAATTGAGTTTCAAAGTGACTAGACGAAGCTGGAACTCCTGTTTGTTGGCCGTTGTCAGAGGCGAAGGGGGAAAAGAAGTGAGAGAAATGGTAGCGCGTGTTGTGCTTGTCAGATTAACTTATCCTCCCTTTTTACCCCTTTCGGATGCTACGCTCTTCAACGCAGTCGTCCGTCTTGCTACGCGAAACGATTCCCGACTCGCTTCCAGCGGGCAAAAACCTTAGATGGAAATTGAAATACGAGAGTTGTTCGTGTCGACCGAACTGACAGGTCTCAGAAAAATTTGTAGACTCTAAGATAAATTGCAAGGTTTTGATTATGATTTTAATTGGAAGTTGAGTTCGTTTGCATTGCAATCGAGTTTGGATGTACTTTATATGAATTACACGAGTTATTCGATTCTTATTGTTCATCGCGTCATTGTGTTTGAAATCTGAGGAGTTAACCCTTTCCCGTAGCATTCAGCTTGGGAAACTTTGGACTTTGTTCATTCTCAAGTCGTTTTCCATCGTTTTTTATAATTATAAGAAACTTTGCTCATTCTCGGTGGACATGAGATTATAACTATGAGTCTGACTCGTGACACTCATGACGACGAGTTCGACTCATGATATTTGTATTTAATAGAAAATTATGATCGTTTTTAACTAGCTTAGGCTTGTTTTAATTTTCCTTAGAAGGACAAGATTAAAAGACAATAATAAATCTATGTCTTGTTCTTCACTAATCGATCTGACATTGATATTACTAAATTTTTACATAATTTTGACGTTTCAAAAAATGAAAATAATTTTATTATTAGAATAAAAATATACAATTTTAATTAAGCTAATAAGCAACTAAACGATAAATAAGTATATAAAGAAATGAACGACTAAAAGTATAAATAAATTAAAAGTCTATAAGAAAGATTCTATGACTTTTTCTTCTAACTCTGGTATTTGCATTTTATTAGTACTGACAAAATTCGGTCATTCCTACCCTCGACATAGCAAACTTTTGGAAACAAATTTTGTTTTTTCTCGAATCTAAACCATAGACTCTACAGAAAAATTGGATTAAACCTAATTTGTAGCTCTCAACTACAGCTCCAACTTTTGTCTGAAACAGTTTTTGCTAGCTTCAATAGTTAATGAGTATTTTATAAAAAACGAAAAAACAGTTTATTGGAAAGTACTCGTTAACTATTGACGCTATCGAAAAATGTTTCCAACAAAAGTTATAGCTCTCGTTATCAGTTCCTAAAATGTTGTAGGTAATTTTCCCGTAGATTCAACAATTTAGAAGTATTTAAAGAAAAACGAAGATTACGAAGAATCTGCAGGGGCTTGACAAAATCTCGAGAAAAATAAAAATTTTCTTTTTCTTAGAATTTCGAAAAATGCTTCAAATAAAAGTTGTAGGTAAGTGCTATTGCCTACAAAAAAGATCGAGTACAATTTTCTTCTACCTCGAATACTTCACTAGTTTTCATTTCGAAATATCAAAATTCAACACAATCAATGACAGAATTTCTAGAGCATTAGAAAAACAAGATATATATTTATTCTTCTTTTGGAATCTTGTCCTCTTGGATGAAATTAACATTAGCCAGAGCTGGTCAAGATTCATAGCCCTAAGCTGACGTCTCAACTTAATGATGTACTTAGAAGTAAAGGTACTTCCTCCAAAAATTGTATTCTATGTATTAAGATGTATAGCTCGTTATTATATAAAAATTCTATATATTTGGCTATGTGAACCTAAATAAACCCATAAAAAATTGAAGACCTCACAATAAAAGTTAAAAACAAGTGTATGAGAATCGTAATTGTCCATTCGCACTCGAATGACACTTGGAATTACTTTGTCATCCTCAATGAAAATTAGTATTCATCCAACGTACACCCATAAACGTACCGTGTCAGTTTATGCTCTTTTTATTAGCAAAGCCTCATTACGATGCGAAACGGCGATTGGCAAGAAAGAAAACGAATTGAATTCGAACATTCGTCGATTTTCCGCTCGCGGTTCACGGAATCGGTGCCAACATTCCACTCGCGCTTTTTCGCGGGGCCCGCTTCCGAGGGCGAGGAGAAGGAAATCCTTTTTTAATGCCGTCGTCGACGGGTATGTGCGAATACAATTATTAGCCGGCTCTCGAGTGAGTGGCTTCCCCGCTCTACCGGCGTACTCGCGGCGGCGGTGCCAGCTCATCTTTAATTCATGCCATCCGGTGGCTCGACTGGATCGATAAATTATAATTTCACCCCGTATCGGCCCGGCCGAGGTGACGGTTATCCGTCAGCCGCCGGCTGGATCACGTATTTATACGATTTCCTTTTCCAGCGACGATGTAACATTTCCGATTATACCGTCATCCTCTTGTTTAGCCGACGTCTTATCGCCGGATTCTTATCGGCACGTCAATTGCGACACGCCGGCGTCTGCATACGATTGCGACAAACGCCGGCGAAATGCCTTTTGAATGTGTCCCGTCCTCGCGGCCGAGGGTTTGTCGCCTGTAATTGCCGACGATTTCCAGACTCAGATCAGAGATAGTAGCCTCAATCGAAAGGAAACGCAATCTATTTCTGCGAAAATTGAATATGGAGACGGTATCAAATGAATGTGTCGACGAGGTATCAAATGTGTTACAATAATAATAATTACTGCAAATTCTTATATGAAATAAAACTTAATAAAATAAAATGAATGCTTATACATGAAATTTCCTTTTTAAACATTAAATCAAATAATACATAATTATTTCTAATTTTAATTATCATAAAATAGTTAAAAATTAAATGGAATAATAAAATCAAGCCAGAGATTTATATTCATGTTTTAATAAATGTCTGTTGACTTATGAATAGGAATTTACATGTGTAGCGTGAAAAATTGTCTAAATTTGTTCATTAAATTAATTAGAAGTCTGATTTTGTATAAAAATCTGCAGTGATTATGATTATTGTTATTCTGGGTTTTATGCCTCGTCGACATACTTCTTCAGCTTTTCAAGCATTTATGAGCCGGCGAAAAGAGTAGAAAAATTGCGACGAGAGAAGTAGCACATCTCTCCGCAAACAGCAATTATTCTATTTAAACACTCCAGCGTCGTGTTCCGCTGTCCGTATTCATGGCCTGGAAATTAAGTTACACACCGAGAAGCCCCCGCGGAGGGAAAAAAGTACGTTCCATATTTCCCTGGAACAACCTACATCGCGGTTACCGGGAAATGATTCAGCGTTCCCGTTTTCCAGGACGACGGCGCGTTAAAAAAAGCTTTCTCTCTCTCGGGCGGAAAAGAGGGACGGCGGCGCGTAACGCGAAGGAAGGAGGAAACCGGGAGGGAAAGAAATATAGTCCGGTAATCTCAGTGTAAATGTTTACCCTTGCAGGCTGAGGCAAGAGAGCCACGGAGGTGCCTGGTGCCCGAAGCAGCAGATCACCACGGAGCCGCGCGAGTGGCTCGAAATCGATCTTCACACGGTCCACATGATCACAGCCACCGGCACTCAGGGACGTTTCGGCAACGGCCAAGGCGTCGAATACTCAGAGGCGTACATGCTCGAGTATTGGAGGCCGAAGCTCGGCAAGTGGGTGCGCTACAGAGACGTTCGAGGCGAAGAGGTGAGCAAAGATAAATTTCTATCAATTAATCCTCAAGTCTTTGTATATATAATTTTATGAGTGAATTATGCATTTGCAGAAATGGGTTAAATGCAATGCATAATGTTCAAGCGTATACAGAAATGAAATACATAGTGTATATAAAAAATTTGCAGTGNATAGAATATAAAATAGACACTTAGGTGGTCTCTTTCAGCCGAGACATCCTGTATGATTCGCCTGTACCAGATTTTTAAGTTTATTGAAACATTATAGCTAATAAAAGACCCCGGAGCGGATTATGGCAACATAAAAGACTGAAAGAGGAGGTTCTTAAAAATCCGGAAGAATTAATATTCATACCGAACAACTCGCGAATTCACTATTTTTGTCCCTCGGCGGGGAGGCAATATTTTATTAACGTATTCGTGACATTTACGAACTCCTTTGATAGCGATGGGTGGTCCCCGGCTTTTAAGCGTCACCGTGTACACGCGCTATGGGATTTAGAGAAAGAGGCGCGAACATGTTTATGGCCCAGGGAGTTTCGTTGAAAAGCTGCGTTAATGCCGACACGATAATTGGTAGTTTAACGTGGTAAGAAGGTATCGCGCGACGTTTTTTTTTTCTTTTTTTCCTTTTCCCTCCGCGATATAAAGCAAGGAAAGCCTTTTCGATGCAACGCCGATATCGTCGTCCGCGCCGCGCGCTCTCTTCGCCGGCGGAGACCGTCTAGACCTTCTTCAACGGCATTTCCATGGCTTCCTGATACCACGGGCTTCCCGGTGAATACCCTATTTACCCCATACGACTCCCGTTTACCCTAAAATACGTGAATCTAACTCGTATTACGTGTACCCGTGGCACGCTCGCCTTTTTCGAATATATTTCTATTGAAAAACCCATCTTAAAAATTTCCATGTCTCTCAGGATTCCATAAATTTATTTATTGAAATCTTACGACGCGACTAGAACAGAATTCCAGTCCTATCAATTACGGGTTTAACATTTTAAGAAACATTTTCCTTCATCGTACGTCGAAACTTCGCCGGTAAAGGGGAACTGAAAATCTCCTGGAACTAAACTTCCTCGATAAAAGTTCTGAAAGGAGGCGAGGAGGAGCGTCGCTCAGAGAATCAGAAGAAATCCAACGCGTGTAAATAAGAGAGCGGAGGTCTCCCGTCCGCCGTAGCCAACCTGCCGTTTGTCTTCCCCGCTAGCGCAGACTTTCGAGGAGGGAACATTTTCATCGAGGCCCGAGCACGGCGAGCGGCCGCGCGCTTAAGCGGTGCCGCAAAGAAGAAGGGAACAAGTGCGAGAGGTGCTCGTCCCCGGGGGCAACAAATCATCCCCGGATCCGAGGCGCGAGGACCGTAAGCTCCGCCGGAGGAGACCGACTCCCGCGTTTGGCTCGCGTCGCTTCGACAAACCATTCTTCTCGATAATCGGCCCCGTTCGTCTCGGCCTCCGGTGCTGCCGGTCTTTCGCCGATTCCGCCGACGTGGCCTCGGCCGCACCTCCTCTGCTCGAGAGGAGCCCGCGTAATCGTCCGCGCTAGATTTATCGCGGAGCGAGCGAGCGAGCGTGCCCGCGGAATGTCTTTGATGCCTCGGACTGTATCAAAGTGGCAGCCAACGCGGTTCGAGCTCACTTAATGGGCTATGAGTTATGGTCTGTACATACGCTGTTGCATCCTCTCGTTTCGCTTCTTTCCATCCCTCCCTCCCTCCCTCCCCTTCCGCTCGTCTTCGCTCTGCACAAGCTCTCGTTCAGCTCCCTTTTATCCCGGTCCGTTCTTCGCCGGTTATTCTCCTATATACAGAGGAGAGAGGCTCGTCCGCTTCTTCTTCAGCCCCGACGCGAATGCTTTTACCGGGCCGCGGCGTCAAAGCGACGTTTAAAATTCTGACGCTCGGAAGAGGTCGCGCGCCTCTTTATTGCGAATACTTTCGCCGTCGCGCGGGTGTATAACCCCCGCGGCCCCCGGACGGACGGGTCGGCAACGTTCGGGCCGGGCCACGCCGCGCTCCGGTCTTCTTCTTTGCGCCCTTCGGGGGCGGCGCCCTGTTCGAAAGCAATCTTCGCCGACGCGACGGAGACGAGACCCGACTCTGTTGCCCGCTCCGACTTCTCGTTTTTTATTGTCGAAATTGAGTTTCAAAGTGACTAGACGAAGCTGGAACTCCTGTTTGTTGGCCGTTGTCAGAGGCGAAGGGGGAAAAGAAGTGAGAGAAATGGTAGCGCGTGTTGTGCTTGTCAGATTAACTTATCCTCCCTTTTTACCCCTTTCGGATGCTACGCTCTTCAACGCAGTCGTCCGTCTTGCTACGCGAAACGATTCCCGACTCGCTTCCAGCGGGCAAAAACCTTAGATGGAAATTGAAATACGAGAGTTGTTCGTGTCGACCGAACTGACAGGTCTCAGAAAAATTTGTAGACTCTAAGATAAATTGCAAGGTTTTGATTATGATTTTAATTGGAAGTTGAGTTCGTTTGCATTGCAATCGAGTTTGGATGTACTTTATATGAATTACACGAGTTATTCGATTCTTATTGTTCATCGCGTCATTGTGTTTGAAATCTGAGGAGTTAACCCTTTCCCGTAGCATTCAGCTTGGGAAACTTTGGACTTTGTTCATTCTCAAGTCGTTTTCCATCGTTTTTTATAATTATAAGAAACTTTGCTCATTCTCGGTGGACATGAGATTATAACTATGAGTCTGACTCGTGACACTCATGACGACGAGTTCGACTCATGATATTTGTATTTAATAGAAAATTATGATCGTTTTTAACTAGCTTAGGCTTGTTTTAATTTTCCTTAGAAGGACAAGATTAAAAGACAATAATAAATCTATGTCTTGTTCTTCACTAATCGATCTGACATTGATATTACTAAATTTTTACATAATTTTGACGTTTCAAAAAATGAAAATAATTTTATTATTAGAATAAAAATATACAATTTTAATTAAGCTAATAAGCAACTAAACGATAAATAAGTATATAAAGAAATGAACGACTAAAAGTATAAATAAATTAAAAGTCTATAAGAAAGATTCTATGACTTTTTCTTCTAACTCTGGTATTTGCATTTTATTAGTACTGACAAAATTCGGTCATTCCTACCCTCGACATAGCAAACTTTTGGAAACAAATTTTGTTTTTTCTCGAATCTAAACCATAGACTCTACAGAAAAATTGGATTAAACCTAATTTGTAGCTCTCAACTACAGCTCCAACTTTTGTCTGAAACAGTTTTTGCTAGCTTCAATAGTTAATGAGTATTTTATAAAAAACGAAAAAACAGTTTATTGGAAAGTACTCGTTACCTATTGACGCTATCGAAAAATGTTTCCAACAAAAGTTATAGCTCTCGTTATCAGTTCCTAAAATGTTGTAGGTAATTTTCCCGTAGATTCAACAATTTAGAAGTATTTAAAGAAAAACGAAGATTACGAAGAATCTGCAGGGGCTTGACAAAATCTCGAGAAAAATAAAAATTTTCTTTTTCTTAGAATTTCGAAATATGCTTCAAATAAAAGTTGTAGGTACTGCTATTGCCTACAAAAAAGATCGAGTACAATTTTCTTCTACCTCGAATACTTCACTAGTTTTCATTTCGAAATATCAAAATTCAACACAATCAATGACAGAATTTCTAGAGCATTAGAAAAACAAGATATATATTTATTCTTCTTTTGGAATCTTGTCCTCTTGGATGAAATTAACATTAGCCAGAGCTGGTCAAGATTCATAGCCCTAAGCTGACGTCTCAACTTAATGATGTACTTAGAAGTAAAGGTACTTCCTCCAAAAATTGTATTCTATGTATTAAGATGTATAGCTCGTTATTATATAAAAATTCTATATATTTGGCTATGTGAACCTAAATAAACCCATAAAAAATTGAAGACCTCACAATAAAAGTTAAAAACAAGTGTATGAGAATCGTAATTGTCCATTCGCACTCGAATGACACTTGGAATTACTTTGTCATCCTCAATGAAAATTAGTATTCATCCAACGTACACCCATAAACGTACCGTGTCAGTTTATGCTCTTTTTATTAGCAAAGCCTCATTACGATGCGAAACGGCGATTGGCAAGAAAGAAAACGAATTGAATTCGAACATTCGTCGATTTTCCGCTCGCGGTTCACGGAATCGGTGCCAACATTCCACTCGCGCTTTTTCGCGGGGCCCGCTTCCGAGGGCGAGGAGAAGGAAATCCTTTTTTAATGCCGTCGTCGACGGGTATGTGCGAATACAATTATTAGCCGGCTCTCGAGTGAGTGGCTTCCCCGCTCTACCGGCGTACTCGCGGCGGCGGTGCCAGCTCATCTTTAATTCATGCCATCCGGTGGCTCGACTGGATCGATAAATTATAATTTCACCCCGTATCGGCCCGGCCGAGGTGACGGTTATCCGTCAGCCGCCGGCTGGATCACGTATTTATACGATTTCCTTTTCCAGCGACGATGTAACATTTCCGATTATACCGTCATCCTCTTGTTTAGCCGACGTCTTATCGCCGGATTCTTATCGGCACGTCAATTGCGACACGCCGGCGTCTGCATACGATTGCGACAAACGCCGGCGAAATGCCTTTTGAATGTGTCCCGTCCTCGCGGCCGAGGGTTTGTCGCCTGTAATTGCCGACGATTTCCAGACTCAGATCAGAGATAGTAGCCTCAATCGAAAGGAAACGCAATCTATTTCTGCGAAAATTGAATATGGAGACGGTATCAAATGAATGTGTCGACGAGGTATCAAATGTGTTACAATAATAATAATTACTGCAAATTCTTATATGAAATAAAACTTAATAAAATAAAATGAATGCTTATACATGAAATTTCCTTTTTAAACATTAAATCAAATAATACATAATTATTTCTAATTTTAATTATCATAAAATAGTTAAAAATTAAATGGAATAATAAAATCAAGCCAGAGATTTATATTCATGTTTTAATAAATGTCTGTTGACTTATGAATAGGAATTTACATGTGTAGCGTGAAAAATTGTCTAAATTTGTTCATTAAATTAATTAGAAGTCTGATTTTGTATAAAAATCTGCAGTGATTATGATTATTGTTATTCTGGGTTTTATGCCTCGTCGACATACTTCTTCAGCTTTTCAAGCATTTATGAGCCGGCGAAAAGAGTAGAAAAATTGCGACGAGAGAAGTAGCACATCTCTCCGCAAACAGCAATTATTCTATTTAAACACTCCAGCGTCGTGTTCCGCTGTCCGTATTCATGGCCTGGAAATTAAGTTACACACCGAGAAGCCCCCGCGGAGGGAAAAAAGTACGTTCCATATTTCCCTGGAACAACCTACATCGCGGTTACCGGGAAATGATTCAGCGTTCCCGTTTTCCAGGACGACGGCGCGTTAAAAAAAGCTTTCTCTCTCTCGGGCGGAAAAGAGGGACGGCGGCGCGTAACGCGAAGGAAGGAGGAAACCGGGAGGGAAAGAAATATAGTCCGGTAATCTCAGTGTAAATGTTTACCCTTGCAGGCTGAGGCAAGAGAGCCACGGAGGTGCCTGGTGCCCGAAGCAGCAGATCACCACGGAGCCGCGCGAGTGGCTCGAAATCGATCTTCACACGGTCCACATGATCACAGCCACCGGCACTCAGGGACGTTTCGGCAACGGCCAAGGCGTCGAATACTCAGAGGCGTACATGCTCGAGTATTGGAGGCCGAAGCTCGGCAAGTGGGTGCGCTACAGAGACGTTCGAGGCGAAGAGGTGAGCAAAGATAAATTTCTATCAATTAATCCTCAAGTCTTTGTATATATAATTTTATGAGTGAATTATGCATTTGCAGAAATGGGTTAAATGCAATGCATAATGTTCAAGCGTATACAGAAATGAAATACATAGTGTATATAAAAAATTTGCAGTGATTATGCATTGATTATACATATTATGATGATTATATATATTTCTATCGATTAATCCTGATATCCTTGTATATATTATTTTATGAATGAATTATGCATTTGCATAAAATGTAGAAATTGCATTAAATGCAATGTAGAATGTTCAAACGTATACAGAAGTGAAATGCACAGTTTAAAGAATAAGAGAAATTCCTATTTATATTTCATACTTTATGTTGATTTTAGAAATGTTTCGTTTTAGGCAAAAATCATAGTTATAGAATTTATTGGATTTCGTATTTTAAATTTTGTATTTCGTCCTATTAACAATTCAGATGATAAATAATTTCTTGAAGCTTCTGTTAAGATTGTATCTTCTGTTAAGCTGTGGAAAAGCTTCTGTTGAGAAGATTAAAGCTTCTATTAAGAAAATATCTGCAAAAGGTTTAAGAAGTATATTAGAAAATTATGCCGAATATTTAAAACAATACACTTTTAGGAAAAATGATTTTTCTACAGTCAACCATAAGGCATTCTCTCTCTTTATATAATTCGTAATATTCAAATTTTTATTCTTGGCACTTTTTGATAGGATTGTACTTGACTTACCTAATCTGTCTAGATTGTCTAAAAGTCCTACAATTCTTACTTTTGCTTACTTTTTATCGTTTACCTTAAATAATATCCATATTAACATTAAAATATTCTTAAGACATTTCTCATAAATGAAATTGAAATGTTGCTATTGAATACAAAATTTCAAGATGTATTAACTTCTTTAATAGCTTCAAAAAATATCTAAAATTTTAAACAGTGTTTTATTAATATAATAAAATAACAACAGTTAAAATTTCTACTAAACTAACAATTGTTAAAATTTCAGTGTTCTGTTTTTATTTTAGAACTCATGCAATCTTAAATCCAAATGAATCAAATAACAAAAATCCAGAATCAAATCTTAAAGCTGCGATTTTACGGTGTTTTATGAATATAATACGATACAAAATTTTATAAAATATCTACTAAACTAACAATTGTTAAAATTTCAATGCTTAATAGTTTTACTTAAAAAGTCATGCAACTTTAAATCCAAATGAGTCAAATAACAAAGTTCCACCAGAATCAAGTCTTAAAGGTGATTACCGTCGAGCGACGTCGATTACTCTTTCTATTAACTACTAATTAGCTTTCTAAGACTCGCTGGGAAAGATGAAAAAAACGAAAATCTCCAACTTTCTTTCAGTGTACCGCGCGTAATAAACTGTCGCGCCTTAGAAGTCAGAAATTATGCAGTTGCTGGCCTTTCCTCGATCGGTTCTCGCGAATTGAACTAGGCGAAGTTTACGGTCGAGTGTTCATTGCTTGAAAGAGAACAGCGTTGCTCTGATCAGCGTTTGCTGTGTTTAAAACCTTCCTCTCTTTGAAGAGAACACAAAGTTCGAGGAAATTAACGAATCGGAAAACTGATGACTGACTAATAAAAATCATTCTACTGCACAGTCTTAAGAGATTTTATAAAGAACTCATTACTTGTTTATTTAGTAAATTGTTTTTTTAGTAAATAACAGTAACACGATAGTAGTAATAAATGGAAAAACAAAGAATATATTTTTNTTTTCTTATATTACTACTATTATTTTGTTTCATTGGATAGAAAAGAGTCTTTTTAAGTATTTCTGAATATTTTTTAAGTTTGACAAGTCATTTCGTTTTCGATCACGAAGGTTATCCACTCAAATCCCAAAAATAAATTTNTAAAAGATTCATGACTTGTTTATTTAATACAATATTTTTTAACAAATGGAAATAAAACTCGTACTAATAAATGAAAAGACAGAGAATATTTCTGTACTCTGATAAAAATCATTCTACTGCACATTCTTATCAGATTCTACAAACGATTCATCACTCATTTATTTAGTATAAAATTTTTTGAGAAATTAGAAGTGGAATGGCGATAAGGTGGCGAGGGAGAATGACACGTAAGGAACAAGGGAAGCTTGCGGTCAGTCGATCAATACCAAGTGTTTGGCATCCGCGACCATGGGAGCCGCGTGGCACAGAGAGAGGCGCATAATTCAATTCAATTAACCGGTCGCAACGATTCAGCGGCGGGTCAGGATCCGCGCGCGCGTAAGCGGAATCGCGGCGGTTAAATTTAGTCGGAGGCGCGCGATATACAACGCGTAAAACGAGCGTGGACCGTGGATTATTGGGAATGATTTGTGGCCGTTGTCCGCGAGCCCCATGGCGCACAGTGCAACACCGGCGCGGCGGCGGCGGCGGCGGCACAGCACGGCACGGCTAGCAACGAGTAACTAAACCGTGACGTTAACAAGACGTAAATCTCGCAAGCAATATGCTTCCAGCCTCAAAAGTAGTCCGGCACGCGGTTCCGTCCCGATGGCAATTTACTAGAATGGATAGGTAACATCTACGACTTTAATTAGCAACACCCGACAATTGTCCGATAGCTTCGTCGTTCGTTCACTGTTGCTGGAAAATATACGCTGCCATAAGTTTTAGGATACGTCAGGAAATTGTAACCACATTGTGATTCATAGAATGAGTGATACAGTAATTAATATAATTATTCATTTGATAATTGATACAGTATTTGGTGTATTAATTAATTCGCTAATTATTATGACATTTCTTATTACGATTCTCACAATGTTTCATTTTCCAAAGATAAATTTAACCAGAGACCAGAAAATTAATTGATGTATTAATTAATACAATTTTTCATCTGATGGTCGACGTACATCCACTAATTGGTACAACATTCCTTATTATCTTTGTTATAATGTTTCAGTTGTTAAATAGAAAATACTAAAACCAGAACAGTAATTTATGCAATAATTAATATGATTTTTCGTATAATAAGTGAGATAATATTTGATACAATAATCAGTGTACTAATTTATAGAATTATAATCTTTTATCATAATTGTTACGATGATTGTTTCTTATCATAATTGTGTTACGACGTTTCATTTGTTGAAATGAATTTAAATCCAGACCACAAAATAATTTGATGTAATAATTAGTACAATTCTTTATATAATAATCGATGCAATATTTGACATAATAGTTCATCTTCTAATTGGTACAATGTTTCTTATCATTGACTTTTATAATGTTTCATTTGCGAAAGACAAAGTATCAAAACCAGAAAATTAATTAATGCAATAATTATCATAATTTTTCATATAATAAGTGATATAATATTTGGTACAATAATTAGTACACCAATTGATAGAATATTTCTTATTATGATTGCTACGATCTTTCATTTGTCAAAGATAGAAACCAGAGACCAGAAAATTAATTGATCTATTATTTAATACAATTTTTCATATAATGATCGACATAACTTCCAGTACAATATTCATTCACTAATTGATGCAACATTCCTTATCATGATTATTAGTCTTCCATTTGCCAAAGATAAATGTAAACCGAGGAAATTAATTGATGCAATAATTAATAATGATTTTTCGTATAACAAGTAACATAATACTTGATACAATAATTAATACACTAATATTTTATTTGCTAAAGATAATTCCAAACTGAAACCAGAAAAAATTAATTATAAACTCCTTCATCTTTAACAAATATCTTAATACTTATAACGGGGCAGTATATTATCTATCACTGTGTTACTCGTTCGAGAATCTCGCGAATTCCCCGAGTAAAGATCACCGGAGAATCCGGCTGACATCGATGAATGAACTGTCCCTCGAAAGGAATTTCGAACGGCGACGTGGGTGTTGGAAGTATACATACACTAGATGTATCGAACTTTTACAAATGCCCGTTTGACAGCCAATTGATTTCCCCTTATTTTCGTCCATACATGAACAGGATTGATTTTATTCCAGGGAACAAGAATGGTCACAGTTTGAACAAGTTGTAAAGTTATAAGGGATGACATAGGATAAATACAAATCGCTTAGCGACGTTGTTTCCGTCTGATTTATCGTCGTGGAAGAACCGTAGGTGGACCCGGGAAGAATTTCCTTTACNAGTTGTAAAGTTATAAGGGATGACATAGGATAAATACAAATCGCTTAGCGTCGTTGTTTCCGTCTGATTTATCGTCGTGGAAGAACCGTAGGTGGACCCGGGAAGAATTTCCTTTATTTCGCGATATTTGTTCTGAAGAGCGACGCGGGAACCAATATAAGTCATTTCGTCCCGTCGACAATAACATTATTTTCGAGCGGCGTTTTTTATTTTATTTGCTGCGAACGCGACGTTTATTCCGACGACGACGCGACTTTGTACGATCGTGACTCGAGAGAACACACAGAAAAAGAGAGAGCGAAAGCTAGAAAGAGAGAGAGAGAGAAAAAGCAGGAGAGATAGGAAAGGAGTACGGCGAAAGAAGGAGGTGAACGTCCAGTCGACGAGGTGGATTTCCTTGCAAGTTAGTATATAGAGAGGGTGCTTCGAGCTTATTTGTATAGGAGGGTGGATCAATAAAACGAGGGAAGGGAAAGTCGTCGTCGTCGTCGCGTGCCCCGCTCTCTCGCGGGGTCAGACGATTTCGACTCACCTACATAGGCGTGTATGTACCTGGCCTCGCCTGAATAGCCGAAGTCGTTCGGGGCCGCCTGGCTCCGCCGCCGCGCATCGCCACGAAGGTCGAACTCGGCGAAATTTAACCACCCCCTATTCGACCATCGCGACTCCATTTACATGCCGCCGCGAAATAACCTTTCGGCTCGGGAATATTTCTCTCGGAAAAGAACTTTCTGACACGCACTTTCTTCCTGTTATAGCGGTGAAAAAGGTGGCGAAACCGTTCGCGCGAGAAATACTGTTACTCCCGTATGGAACCTCCCCCCCCTTCCCTAAACTTTCTTCCCTTACTACTGTGTAATAACGATAGATCCATCCTGAATTTCATACGAGCCTCAACTGATTTTATCAAAAGACCTTTTAAATAAAAAAAATATAAAGCGCATCATCGTTATCCTTATTTCTGTTTTTTTTAATCCACACACCATTTTTTTAATCATTGTATAGTATAAATTCATGTAGAATATAATTATCCTTTATTTTGATCCAAAAATGAAATTTACTTCTCAAAAATGGATAGTAATGAAATTAATAAATAAAACAGCATTGTATCATATTAATTATTATATCATCCATTTTATGAAATATTTTTGTTCGAAATTCTGTATACATTTGACTTATGATGCAAGTCTATAAAATTTTACTTTGCATAAAAATCGGCGATTTAATAATCAGAATAGTTTTAACTTGTTCCACAGATTACGAACGATATTAACATGTTCTGACGGTAGAGATTAATTCTGTAGAACAGAAACGAATAGGAACATGGACTTTTGGCTCTCACGATTTCTCCCGGTTTTAATCTGTGTCGCGGGCAGGAAATTTACGTAGCCGAAGATTAGTTATAAATTACGGCCCGGCCTCCCACTGATTCTCGCTTTCGTTTAATCTCGGCCGTAAAGCAGTCTAATTAAGTGCGCCCGGGGAGGCGACAGTCGGTCGAACCGGTTGAAAAAAGTGAAAGGAAATCGTGATTCCCGCGTATCGATGCTCATTCTTCGTGGAACCGTGCCGCGGCGTACGTCGTCGGTCGTACGAAAGTCGTTCACCTCGCCGATTCGTTTAGATCGGCCGGAAACGGTGGTACCGGTTTTCGACGGCCCACCCACCGGAATCGGCGGGGATAAATCCGCAGAAATTTTCGTGCCTCTCGTCCCGCTGCGCGAGCCTGTTCCCCGCTTAATTACACAACGACACTCGGCTTATCCGAGGAATGATCTCTCGCAACAGCTCCGCCCCGGGACCGGGCGACGTCGTCGGTGGTACGCGTCGCGGCATGCGGTTGTCAACGACTCCGGTTTTACAGTCCCGGAACGAGAGGTGAGAAACGGGCGAAAAAAGAATCCCGGGGGAGCGTCTAATATTTTTCAACGGCCGTATTTGGCGCGACGCAGATAGCCGGGCTAACATAAATTATCTTGTACCTCTCTGGCTAATCGTTCCTGCGCGACATTGCCCACTCGCGTACTGCGCTTACGTTGCAATCCGGCTGAGATCGTGTGAAGAACATTGAGTCGGCGAAGTGGTAATTATTGTCCGGAAAATTCGTGTGCATTTTTTGTAGCATTAGGACAGGTCTGGGTATATTAAGAGAAGTGATACGCGTATATACGTACATCCTTAATTCTAATTCTTATGTTCTGAAACGCAATAGTGATAGTAGTAATTATTTATTTCATGCTTTTCAGCTTTGAAAGGGATGATATGTCTCTAATATACTTATAGACATTTTATATAGAATTATATAGTAATCATTCATTTCATGCCTTTCAGGCTTGAAAGGGATGATATGTCTGTAACATACTTACATATATACATTTTATATAGAATACTTTTGTCTCTATAATATTATATATCAAATTTTAAATATTTTCTTTATCTACACAATTTTTGTCATTGTTAATAGTTTTATTCACTGATTTCCAGTAATTTTTGGAATTCTAGTAAATCAAAATTGATTAAAAACGATTGACGATGAAATGAAAAGCTTATTTATTCATCATTAAATAAAATTTAAGTACAAATATTAATGTTTCAGTTCTCTCTCTTTTAAATTGAAATGAATTGAATAAATTATAGATATCTGTATCTAATATTTAATTATGTATAAAAACATTGCCCCTCTATTAATTTTTTAATTATCCTTAATTTAAAGAAATTTTGTAAATTATAATTGTTCTCTGTAAAAGTCGAGCTTTTCAGATAATTGAATATTATTTTATATCGAGATATGAATGATTCTATACTGAAGAATAAATGATTCCATACTAAAGAATGTATGAATAGTATATAATAGACGATCCAAAAAAATTGATAATCAGGTAATACCTAATTCTATAAGAAAACACTTTCCTCCTATTAATTTTTTATTTCATTGATTGAAATAAATTTGGCAAACTGTAATTGTCTTGTATAAACCTTGAACTTTCCAGACAATGAACATCATTTTATATTGAAGAATGAATGATTCTATACTAAAGAATGTATAAATAGTACATAACAGACGGTCCACAAATATTGATAACTATGTAATACCTATAATTCTTTAAAAAACATTGTCCTCCTATTAATCTTTTATTTCTCCAATTTAAGTAAATTTTACAAACTATAATTATCTTGTATAAACCTTTAACTTTCCAGACAATGCAATATTACTCTATATTGAAGAATGAATGATTCTATATTAAAGAATGTATGAATGACAGACGATCCAAAAAAATTAATGACCATGTAATACCTAATTCCATAATCCTATTAATTTTGTATTTCTTTAATTTGAATAAATTTTACAATCTTCAACTGTCTTGCATAAACCATGAACTTGCCAGACAATGCAATATTATTTTATATTGAAGAATGAATGATTCTCTCCTAAAGAATGTATGAATACTATGTAACAGACGGTCCAAAAAAATTGATGACAAGGAACGAGTTCCCGGTTTATGAGTCAGACATTTTAGACAGTATATCTCAATGAGCTAACAAAACAGGCATTATCTCGATTAATAGAATTAGAGGTCTGAATATTTAAATTAAAAAATATTGATGCGGGCTTAGGATACTTTCAACTTTCTCGTTCTCGGTAATTATAATACCGAGTAGAAACATGCTTTACATCAGCTGATCGCTAAAAGCAGAAGATAGACTCAAAGATCCGAGAGGGTCGCCGGGTCTGTTTTGCAAGCGCATGACTCGCAGTGGGAAAATTCGTGGGACCACCCGTCGCGTATATCCGTCTAATTAAACCGTCAGACAGCTTATCCGTCACGATCTCTGGCGACGACACGAGGCCATCAACACGGCTACTGTTTTCTGTGCCGCCGCGGACGATTCGGGATCAAGGGGCGCGGGAACATTAACATAAAATGGGCGTTGGTGGCGCGCCACGCCCTGGCAACGTTTCTTCCCAGACTGGAATTTGTTGGCGACGAAAATTGCCACCGACCGTTTCGAACCGAAAAGATTTCACGCCTTTTTCTGTTTCGTTTTTTACTAAGAGCGCGCGCTCGTGCGCCGCGACGGGCCTTTGATTTGTTGAACCGAACGCGCATTTTTCGAACCGGCAAGATTTTATATCTCGAGATTTTTATTCGCCGGGACGGGGGGGTTTCGACTCGGGAAACTCTTTGACCGGAGTCGTGAGCTCCGCGGCGGATCGCGCGTGGGCGCGCAGATAAATATCGAGATTACTTATTTTTCCTGGTGGACGAGTCGGCGGCTCGTAAATGCCGTCGTATTTTCGCCCTCGCGCGTTCCGTTTCCCGCGGCAGCGATCACACGAGATGAGCGTGTCGCCTCGGCTTTTCTTGGAATAAGCTGGAAATTTGTGGCACCCCTTTCATGGCTCGTCGCGACTGATTAAAAATTGCCACTTTGATTCTCAATCCCATTCGTAATGGTTTATCCAACTCAGAATTTCCTCTAATTTCTATATTCGCATAATTTAAGAACATACCAAATAGAATTATATATAAATAAATATATCATGTTTCTAATGAATATAAAATTCGCATTAAAAAATTATTATAATATAAAATCTCATTAAAAAAATGAGAAATGCGTCGTACGAATAATTATATACAAATAAATATATCCTGTTTACAATGAATATAAAATTTGTATTACATTAAAAAATGAGAAATGCACGTCGTACAAATAATTGTTTCTCGTTCCTTTCACGAATATGACAAATGAACAGGTCCAACAACTTGGCAACGGCACTGGCTTAACAGACGTTTCAGTGCCGAGTCGTGTAGAATTTTTTGTCGGACGAATCAGAGTTTCTTTCAAAAGCGTTCCGTTTAAGCATATTTCGGCCTCTTAACGAGCGCGCGGCGCATTCATTAAAGCGGCCGTAACGAAGTCCGCGACGACGACGACGACGACGGCGACGCCGGCAGCCGGAATTTCACGCGCGTCGGGCTCATTGTGTTTCGTTTCGATGCACCAAACATCACACTAGCTAGACGGCTAGAAATCCCGCGGAGGGAATAACGAGCGCGAATGAAACGGTGTCAACCCACCGGTCTCCCAATTACCGGACCGCCGCCGCCTCCGCCGTCGCCGCAGAACGTGCCGGTCGACGATCATCTTTTAATCGCGTTTCCTTTGCCTCGCGCAATTGGAAAACTACCCTCGTTGCAGAAAACCGGCGATCCAATAAGAACTAGAAAATCGTGAACAGATTTTCTAATTATAGAACTCTGGTTGTGCAATTACGTTCTAATACCTCGATGCAATTATAGAAAATCTTCGGATAGGGTTATCATATTTTTCTTTTGTTAATGACGTTTGTTAGAATAAAATAGGACGAGAAGAATAATATTTTTATAAGTAAATTGCCAGTTTATTTTTTACTTAATAGAAAACAATATAAATCTTACCATTTTTATGAAAGTAAATACTTTTATTAAAAGTGAAATGAAATCAATAATAATTCCAACAATATAATAATAATTCCGAGCAAAAATGCAAACAATTCAGACACTAACCTACTATTTATAGACTAATGAGTAATTTTTATAAAAAAATACTTTCCTGGTATACTTTACTTTAATACTTTATATATTTAAAAAATCGGCCTAACGATGTTTAAAAAGTAGGACACATCCAAGAAAAAGAGACGCCTCGTAGCCCTGAAGTAATAGAAAGATTTGATAACGATTTCGTCGTAGGATTTTTTTTAATGAGAAAATGTAAGGAATGTAAGTTAGAGCTCGGTGGGCGTTTTCGTTGGGTGCTACGATTCCTCGTTCCACGCGTTCCCAGATGAAACAACGCGCGTTCTATTCCGCCGGCAGAGCTGCGGAGGCTCGTATCACGGTAGAGGATCGAGAATTTCTCGGTGCAACGTCGTCCCTTTCAAACAAAGGACCTCTTATTTTCCACTTACGAGCCTGACAGCACCACTCGACTCCGTGTACGAGATCCTCAAACGCAAACATACACGCGTGTCCGTTTACGTGACCGCGATGAACCGCGGTCGTGATCCCGACAGGTGTACACGCGCACTAGCTCCGGGTCCCCATTATCGATAACGATCGCCGATAGTTTATGGTATTTTAATGATACGCCCTGAGAACCGAATCGTAATTCCATCGGGCGCCCGTGGATTCCGTACCGAATGAATTATTCAGTGGATATCCTGCGAACGAGTTTATGTCAGGTGTTAATAATGTCCGTAGCCGAAGATTTCCCAGCTCGNTACGCCCTGAGAACCGAATCGTAATTCCATCGGGCGCCTGTGGATTCCGTGCCGAATGAATTATTCAGTGGATATCCTGCGAACGAGTTTATGTCAGGTGTTAATAATGTCCGTAGCCGAAGATTTCCCAGCTACGGTCTTGCTCTACACGGAGTGAACGCGACTCAATTTTCCGGGAATTTAAACGAGATTAGTAAACTGCAGATTTTTATGTAAAACAAGCATTCACAGCTTTAATTTAAATAGTAAAAAAAGAACAGAAGGGGTTAGTTTAACCCTTTAAACATGTAATTTTAATATACATAATTTATATAACTTACTATGCAATTTTTTTATATAATTTCTATTATAAATTTTAGGTGGNATGTAAAACAAGCATTCACAGCTTTAATTTGAATAGTAAAAAAAGAACAGGAGGGGTTAGTTTAACCCTTTAGACATGCNTCTATTATAAATTTTAGGTGGATGTAAATTATTTGTAAATGTGTATAAGTATATTTAATAACTTATTCCTGTTAAAACTTTAATACTACATGTATTAAACACTACTGTGAGACAGTCAAGTGAATTTAAATTCGTTTATAAAAAATGGAAAGAAAACTAAATTGCACTGAAATGTAAGAAATATAAATCTTACTATTAGAATAAAGAAGAAGTATTTGATGTGATAGAAAGAGTTTAGAAAACGATTGAAGTATTCATAACGAAGTTTAGGCATAATTTTCTTATATTACTTTCTTATATTAACTAATATTATCTAATATATCTATTATTAATTTTCTTATATTACTACTATTATTTTGTTTCATTGGATAGAAAAGAGTCTTTTTAAGTATTTCTGAATATTTTTTAAGTTTGACAAGTCATTTCGTTTTCGATCAC
>SMSR01008091.1:2596-12876 GCA_019453355.1 Ceratina japonica | reverse complement strand
AATTCACTAAACCGAGACAATTTTTGGCCATTTCGTTGACCAATTTCTTTCTCGGGGGTTTCTCTTCAACAGTTCGTCAAGAATTGAAGAATTTACTATAATTAGGTGTTTCACTAATTAATTAGAGCCTAATTCACTAAACCGAGACAATTTTTGGCCATTTCGTTGACCAATTTCTTTCTCGGGGGTTTCTCTTCAACAGTTCGTCAAGAATTGAAGAATTTACTATAATTAGGTGTTTCACTAATTAATTAGAGCCTAATTCACTAAACCGAGACAATTTTTGGCCATTTCGTTGACCGAGCACTTATCAGAACGGAGTACGTGTGTAATTCCTTCGTGCCGCGGCGGTGAATGGATGGAAGAGTACTCCCGGGTCACGCTCTAGACGTAATTAATGCGGAAGACAGCGAGTGTAATAAGACGAGCGAGAACGTCTCGAGAGTGGATCGCCGTGAAAGCATTCGGGCCCGCGACGTCCTTAACGTCATTCGATCGCACAATAGACGTCATACACTGGCTCCTCTCTCCATCGATCCCTTTAAACCTCCACTCTCCTTAGTCGTAGCTCGTCCTCTCGTAGAGCTCGTCGTCTCTGCGTTAGGACGTAATTTCGTGACCGACTCCGTAGAAAGAGAGAAAGAGAGAGAGAGAGAGAGAGAGGAGGGGGCGGGCGGGCCCCCGCCGTTATTATTGCCGAGCTAACTGTCATAAAACTCTGGCGGCGCGAGCGGAGCGTATCCATCGTAATGGTAATTTCTGGCGAGGACATATGCGCCCGGGAAGACGGATGAGACGTCAGCCTCTCTCCTAAACCGACCCCCCACCACCCCCAGCCCGCCCCGCCGCTCGGTTTTCTCGGGGAAAATGGATGCTTACGAGCCGTAAGTTCCCTACTAATTTCCTAAGCACCGGGAACCGGGCTACCGGGCCCGCGTGACGCTGCGAAATTAATGCCCGTCTTGCCAACTTTCATCCAGTTCCCTCTACGAACGCCTTCCTCTTACCAATGACCGGCTAGATAATGATCCGTTTCAAGTATAGAGACTTTTCTTCGTGATTTTCGACGGGAACTTTTTGTACTTTGGGTGTTAGGGGTGTTGTGCTCGTGTCTGATAGGACAAATGACACAATGGATCCTAAAGTGGTGGTAGTGTCATGATTGTTGTTATGAGNTCCAGTTCCCTCTACGAACGCCTTCCTCTTACCAATGACCGGCTAGATAACGATCCGTTTCAAGTACAGAGACTTTTCTTCGTGATTTTCGACGGGACCTTTTTGTACTTTGGGTGTTAGGCGTGTTGTGCTCGTGTCTGATAGGACAAATGACACAATGGATCCTCAAGTGGTGGTAGTGTCATGATTGTAGTTATGAGGCCTGGAAGATAAGTCATTGGTTGTTCCTGAAGTAAGTCAAAGACCCATAAAATGGAGGAAGTCCTTTCTTCATGATTTTCAAGTGGACCTTTTTGTAGTTTGGGCGTTAGGGGTCTTGTGTGATAGGATAAATGACACGACTCCTAAAGTGGTGGTAGTGTCACAATTGTAGTTATGAGTCCTGGAAAATATAAATCATTGGTTGTTCAGGAAGTAAGTCAAAGACCCACAAAATGGCGGAAGTGGTTGATGTCCTCATGTCTGATAGGACAAAAGACACAACAGCCACTAAAATTACACTAATACCACAATTATAGTCATGAATCCTTGAAGATAAGCCATTGGTTGTTCCTGAAGTAAGTCAAAGACCCACAAAATGGCGGAAGTGGTTGATGTCCTCATGTCTGATAGGACAAAAGACACAACAGCCACTAAAATTACACTAATACCACAATTATAGCCATGAATCCTTGAAGATAAGTCATTGACCCACAATTATAGCTATGAATCCTTGAAGATAAGTCATTGACCCACAATTATAGCTATGAATCCTTGAAGATAAGTCATTGGCCCACAATTATAGCCATGAATCCTTGAAGATAAGTCATTGGCCCACAATTATAGCTATGAATCCTTGAAGATAAGTCATTGGCAGACAATTATAACCATAAATCCTTGAAGATAACCCATTTTCCATTCCTAAATTAATTCAAACGCCCATAAAACGGCGGAACCGACTAAAAATTCGCGGCTACTCTAACTTCGGAGGCTTTTGTCCTGGAATTACACCCCACGTCCTGACGTTAGAGCAACGGAACGGTACGGCGCGTCCCCTCTTCACTTCAGGTATGCGACGGTGGTTTTCGCGCTTTTCTCTCGCCGCGACCAATTACGAAATGTCTCGGCGGGTAGGTTGTTTTGTAGGCCGTTCCTGTATTACCCTATTATGCCAACTCCGGGCGTTTGCACGGAACCAGATGGCTCGTGCGGGCCCCAGGATAATTTCGCGCCGTTCTCCTTGCGCCCATCTCTCCTTTGTTCGCTGCCCGACTCGAACATCCACCCTTCGCCCCCCCCCCGTTTCCCCCCTCTCTCCAACCCCTCGGCGTCGCGTTTTTCCCGGCCTCCCTTCCCGCGCGGCCCGGCCCGGCCCGGCGCACTTCCGGCGAAATCCGTGATCTCTCTTCCAGCGTGAAAATACAACCGGGGTCTCGTTACACTTGAATTGCGCCCGTATTTATTTTGCACCCTCGGCTCCCGGACCCTCTCTCTCTCTACCGGCGACAATACGCTTTAACGACTGTAGCGAGCACACGCGCGCACGCTGATAAACAAAAGGAGATAGCTTTTCACCGGACTGTATCGATGTTCATTAACGCCGCACGAGGGTTTAAACAAAACACGACCCGAACGAATTGTTTATAACAATGTACAACATTTACAACTATTATTGTAGCAATTATTGTCTAGCAATTATTATTGTAGCAATTATTGTATAGCTATTATTATTGTAGCAGTTATTATTGTAGCAATTATTATTATAGCAATAATTGTATAGTAATTATTATTATAGCAAGTATTTTATAGCAATTATTATTCTAGCAATTATTGTATAGCAATTATTATTATAGCAATTATTATTATAGCAATTATTATTGTAGCACTTAATATTGTAGCAATTATTGTCTAGCAATTATTATTGTAGCAATTATTGTCTAGCAATTATTATTGTAGCAACTATTGTCTAGCAATTATTACTGTAGCAATTATTGTATAGCAATTATTATTATAGCAATTATTGTATAGCTATTATTATTGTAGCAATTATTATTGTAGCAACTATTATTGTAGCAATTATTGTATAACAATTATTATTGTAGCAATTATTGTATAGCAATTATTGTATATCAATTATTACTGTAGCAATTATTATTGTAGCAATTATTATAGCAATTGCTGTAGCAATTCTCATAGCAGATAAAATCGTGGGTGAGATGAGTGGTTACGGTAAATAGTTGACACTGTCCCGGTCGAAGGTCGCGTATTGATAAAACCGTAAGCAGGCATTCCAAGGTAAATTGATGAAGCACGGATGTGTGTGCATAGCGGATCGTGGGGTACAGCGTGGACGGGGGGGTCGCGCGAGAGGTCACGCGGCAACACATTCTCCTGGTCCTCGAGTCGATGCACTCCCCCCTCTCCCACACGTTTTTCATTTCGAGTCCCACTCCGCGGGTTTTACGAACGAAGGGCCGGCCGGCGAGTGCCGCTTTGTCCGAACGCCGCGCGCCGCGCCGGCCGCCGAAATCCGCGGGCAAATATTGAATTTGGGATTAATTGCAAACCCGACGCGCGGACGATTCCGAGCCTGTTTCCCGAACTGATCATTGCCAGCAATAATGATTCCACCTGCCTGTTTGCCCCGGCGATACTGTTATTCCGCGCCTCGTCCGGGACTCCGATCTCTCTCCGTTCGTTTACTCATTATTTCTTTCTTTCTTTTGGTTCGTACGCAAATATTTTTAATCGATCGATAAGAGGACGCCGGATAATAGAATAAAATTGTATACAGCGGCGGGAAGCGGTGGCCGTGTCGCATGCAATATTCACGCGCAGCTGTCTATCCGCCGTGTCGCACGTTCGAGCAACCCCTTTCCCGCGTCTCCTGGGGAAGTTCCTCTTCCTCCAGCTCGATCGGGGGGCGAACGCCGGGAACAATAATTCGACCGCCACCGAAGCCCGCCGTTAATATATCGCGCGCGCGAGATTATCAGAATGATGCATCCCGCGCGCGCGCGCGCGCGCGTGACTCACCGCTGTTGCAACACGGGCACGTAACTTATGAGCCGCTCGCTCAATCGTCTTACAATCCTCGTCAAAAGTTTGTCCGAAAAAAGATACTAAAGGATTCATTGATTTCGAAATTTATTTTGATATCGATTTTGCTACAATAATAATTGCTATACAATAATTGCTACAATAATAACTGCTATAATAATTGTTACAATATTTGATAAAATTGTTAAATAGGAGGATCGGTCCGGGGGAAGGGAAATCCGAGTAATTACCTGTCGTGCGACATCAGGAATATTTAATAAAGACGAGTGAAGGCTGAAAGGGGATGAAAAGCGAGGGAAAAAAAGCCCGGAGCCTGTATCTTTGATGGAAAAATGGTAGTAAAGAAGCGCGAAAGGGCAAGGTGAATTACTGCGACGGTAAATTCGAAAAAGGTTCCGGTGAGTGGGACCAGTCGCGCTCGTAAATGGCGCGCTCTCATTAAAACGAGGGAACGCGCCGCCGTGCCGTCGCTCGTAGTCGCTGCTGCTGTGCCGGAGTACCGGCCGTCCAGTTCACGCTCGAATCCGCTCGCCTTTGCCACCTCTGATGACTCTGAAACGTTCACTCGTCCCGTCAAGTGTTCCACCCCTTTAAACGTGAACGAGCCTCGCCCGCTTACTTTTACTCTTTACGCCCCCGCGGATCGTTCACCAAATTATTATATATACAGGGTGTCCTATTTAGGGTGTTGAGGTTGTGAAAATATCGAAAACAGGTGATTTAAGAAGAAGAAACTGACACGTTGCCTTTATTTTTTCGAGTGGGGAGCAAAAGTGCTTGGACTATTTTATCAGCCACAGTATTTTGCTAAATACTCGGAAACTATTGACGCTGGAGAAAAATGTTTTAGACAGATATTGTAGCTTTAATCGTTAGTTACAAGAAAGGTTCTATGCAATTTTATCATAAGTCTAACAGTTTAGGAGAAAAACGAAATTTTTTTCTGAAAGTAAGGCAGTATTTGACAATGAACATAAATTGATCGATAACTCTTGAAATATTTGAGATAGAAGAAAACTATGTATGACCTTTCTTGCAGGAAATGGTGTTATCTACAACTTTTATTCGAACCATTTTTCGAAATTCCGAAGAATAAAAATGTTAAGACAAGATTATTGACGATGAACGGAATAATTGACGATGAACAGAATAATTAACCGATTACTCGTAAAGTATTTGAAAGAGGAGAAAATTGTATACCACCTTTTTTGTAGATGATAGTATTATCTACAACTTTTATTTGAAGCATTTTTCTAAATTCCGAGGAACAAAAATGTTACGACAAGATAATTGACGATGAACGGAATAATTTACGATGAACAGAGTAATTAATCGATTACTCGTAAAGAATTCGAAATAGAAGAAAATTGTATACCACCTGTTTTGTAGATAATAGTATTATCTACAACCTTTATTCGAAGCATTTTTCAAAATTCCGAGAACATTTTGCAAAAAACGTGATCAGAGATGAACATCACTCGATTTTAGTTAACGATATTAATTGTTCATTTAATTATTACAATTAAGTCTAGTTATTTGGGGTTTTGGGAAACGTCATAGTTATTCAGCGTCAGGCGGTAGAGGCGAGAGGATTAACGTCGATCGCTGACGACTAATGACGGTAATTGCCGGTTGCCTAGAGTGGATCTCCTCTAGAGGAACCGTCAATTGGACTTTTCATCAAGCACGTTAGGCGCATAGTGCTTTGTTCCTCCACGAAAACCGCCCTAAACGCCTCCTCAAGGAAATTGACAACCTGCCCAACTCTGCCAAGAAAACCCCACACCAACACAATAAAAAAAATAATTTCCTTCATCAATGCAGATCTCATGCAACGATTTAAATGAAATTATTTTATTAAATGCAAAATTGTAATCGTACGCCATGAATAATAATGAATAAAATCACGGATTTATTTAAATTTTTCCATTGATAATTCACGAATGTTTTATAAATTGTATAAAAACAAGTTGACTCATTAAAACACCAGAAATGGCCATCTGTTCGCAATTTTAACATTCATCAGTCGTCGTGCAATTTTACATTTAGTTAATCAACACGTGTTTAAATGTTCGTAATCAATAAACGAGTCGTATGAACTTATTAGTAGCAAATAATAATATTTGTATTTAAATAATATCCTGAATAACAATATCCTAAATAATAACGTCCTAAATAATAATGTATTATAAACGAACATTTCATGAATGAACCAAAAACAGGGAGAATCTGAGGGATGAACGTCGCTGGAAGAATGAAGTCGATATTGAGTTTACGACGGGAGGTAGGCGAGTCACCATCCGTGGCAGAGCGCATTTATCTCGGGCGGGAAAGAATCCTGGGATCGGGGGATGACGCGTGGCTAATTACGGCGTCAAGGGGCTTAATTAGTCAACGAATCCGACTGTCGCCGACTCGAATGCTTTGTGCCTTTAGAACGTACGCGTCGCGACGACGACGACGACGACTAGAAGGAGGAGGAGGAGGGGGACGTTTGGAATCAGGACGGGGCGATCTCCGGGCGAATATTCGGCTGTAACGAATGTCGCGTGACGCCGCCGGCCCGCTTTGCCCGCGACTCTTAATTAAACGACCAATTAAGGCAGCGCAGTAATTAATCGGCCGCTCGTCGGGATACACGGTCCGACAGGACTCCGGGACGCGTACTATCACCTATGCGTTGTTAGACTCACGGACCGAACTGGTGGGATGTTGCGCGACACGGAGATGGCTCTGTCNCTCCGGGACGCGTACTATCACCTATGCGTTGTTAGACTCACGGACCGAACCGGTGGGATGTTGCGCGACACGCAGATGGCTCTGTCTTTTGCTCTTTTTTTTTTTTTTTGACGTCGATCGGCGCATCGACTGGGAGTTTGAATTACGGTCTGTGATAGGGGGCACGAATCGCCTTATCGGGTACATCGATTCCGCAGGGAACATAAATTCGTTGATACGCGAGGGTCAATACGATATCTAACTCTATATCGATCTATCGCGGTTTACGTTTGTACTCTTCTGGTGTTATGTAAGATTATTGTTCCAGCAACTGTTGTAGCAACTGTTGTAGCAACTGTTGTAGCAATTGTTGGATAAGTATTGTTGTAGCAATTATTGTAGCAACTGTTGTAGTAATTCTTGTATCAATTATTGTAGCAAGNATACGCGAGGGTCAATACGATATCTAACTCTATATCGATCTATCGCGGTTCGCGTTTGTACTCTTCTGGTGTTATGTAAGATTATTGTTGCAGCAACTGTTGTAGCAACTGTTGTAGCAATTGTTGGATAAGNATACGCGAGGGTCAATACGATATCTAACTCTATATCGATCTATCGCGGTTTACGTTTGTACTCTTCTGGTGTTATGTAAGATTATTGTTCCAGCAACTGTTGTAGCAACTGTTGTAGCAACTGTTGTAGCAATTGTTGGATAAGTATTGTTGTAGCAATTATTGTAGCAACTGTTGTAGTAATTCTTGTATCAATTATTGTAGCAAGTCTTGTAGCAATTATTGTATCAATTATTCTAGCAATTCTTGTAGCAATTATTGTAGCAATTGTTGTAGCAATTGCTGTATCAAGTATTGCAGCAATTATTGTAGCAATTGTTGTAGCAATTGCTGTATCAAGTATTGCAGCAATTCTTGTATCAACTCTTGTATCAATTCTATCCATTATTACATCAATTACCTAATAAACTCCATTCTGAATTAACAAATCAATTATTACATCAATCACGTGACGAAAAATTGCACAAACCATAATACCAACAATTACATCAATCCCTTCATAAACCCTTGTTTCAATTCTCACCACAAAAATCCCTATTACACCAAATCACAAAACCCCCTACATGAACAAATAATAATTACACAATCCAGGTACAAAGTCCCATAGAGACTTTAATCGGGGAGCAATCGCGTATCTGTTTGCGCGGAAGACGTCGGCGACTTGTCAGCGACGCGAAATGGGACGTTTAGCGAAGCGCTTGTCCTTTAATAAAAACGCGCAACCGTTTAATTACCGGGCGAAATGAGAAATTTATTTCATTACCAAGAACGTGGACGGCGACTTTTGTTACTTGAAATCGCTCGCAGCGAGCGAGCCGAGCGCACGCTCTCGCGTTTCATTATACTTCTGGATGGAACCTCTTTATATTTACCAGTTCATATCGCGCTCTCTGCTATCTGACGGTTCCCGGGGCTCTTTGTCCGCCGACCGACCGACCGCCCGCTAAAACCCCCCCTCAACCCCGCGGGTCGTAAAAAATTCTGCAGAGAACGTTCCAACGATTTCCAGAATGGAACGTAATCACCCCGAGCGTATCTAGTCGTTGCGTAACATCGCGACGAGTTCAGGTTTTATTCCGGGGGGCTTATTAATTCCTTCACGTTGCGCAGCCTGTATCGACCGTTCTCTTAATCGCGGCGAAGCGCGGCTCGAGCCGCGCACGAGGGGCCCCCCTTATACGCCCCTGTCGTTCCTAGCTTGTACACGCGTACGTATTAACGGCACGCATTAGCATATATTGACCGCGAACGCAGCTCGTTGAGCTTGTCTGTAATTATGAGCTACGCTCGCCTGTTAACGAAACTCTCTCTCTCTCTCTATGTGCGCCTGTATGCAAAATTCAAATTATAACCGCGGACACGGGAGGGAATAATTTTGTATTTTCTTTGAACACCCGATTCCTTTTTAAACAGCAATTTAATTAAAATTTTATCAAGGCCTGTGATAATTTTGACGTTCCACGGCGTCGGTAGGTTTTCGGTCCGGTTTGCAAAAATAGCGGAATTTTTTAATTGAATAATTTCTGTTGAATGTAAAATTGATATCAAATCACGGGAAACAAATTAGGTTAATTGTTTCGTCGTTAATTATTCTGTCGTTAATTTTTCTATCATTAATTATTTTGTTAATAATTATTCCGGTATTAATTATTTATTTTCTAATGTAATTATTGATGAGATAAGACGTCGGGTGTAATTATACTGTTTTTGATTATCAATGAAAGTTCGAAGATTCCGCGGAGTATCCGTGTCGTGAAACTTCCGATCTCAGGTAAGAAGAGCACTGAAGCCCGGATGAAAAAGTATGACGAAAGAGAGAGAGAGGGAGAGGAGCCGGGAACGGAAGAAAGGTAGCTAACAGGCCCTCTCTAAAGTGGCCTAATTACGATCTGAAAATTGCGGCCACAGCTTAAACTTTCCCTATTCCTTTTTCCACTCGGGCTTCTTTCGCAAACTGCAAACTAGGAAAGTAGTTCGCGCGACGTGACGGATCCATCGGCGCCCACGCACGCCCACGGGTCACGTGGACAGGACCGTCGTTATAAATTCTACTCTGTGCAACCTCCTAATCTAACTGATATAGTCTCAGACGTTTTCTAATCATCGGAACCAAGCAGCGTCTGTGAGGACACTCAAATGTCCTCAAACCTCTGACCAATAGAAGACAAAGAAGAAGATTAGGCTCAGAGACTTCAGATTAGATCTTCATTAGCATTTAGGTTATGTTTAATAATGGGTAACAAAATTGAGCAACGTTAGGCTAGACTGAGCTGACAATGAGTTAAGTTAGGCTGAACTAGACTGGGCTAGGTTAGGCTAGACTAAACTAAGCCTATGATAGGCAGGACTAGGTTGAGCTAGGATAGGCTAGAATAGATTGAGTTAGGATAAGCTAGACTAGACTGAGCCTATGATAGGCAAGTCTAGACTGAGCTAGGATAGGCTAGAAAAGATTAAGAGAGGATAGGCTAAGCTAGACTCAGCCTATGATAGGCAAGACTAGACTGAGCTAGATTAGGCTAGACTAAACTGAGCTAGTTTAGGCTAGATTAGACTGAGCTACTTTAGGCTAGACTATACTGAACTAGGATAAGCAAGACTAGGCTGAGGTAGTTTAGGCTAGAATAGATTGAGCTAGGAGAGGCAAGACTAGGCTGAGCTAGTTTAGGCAAGACTAGACTGAGCTAGTTTAGGCTAGACTGAACTCGGTTAGTCCACATCAGCCACCTAGACCAGAACATCAACTTGGAGACCTAACAAAACTGTTACATA
>SMSR01008090.1:0-20943 GCA_019453355.1 Ceratina japonica | reverse complement strand
TTGATTAAATTATCAGATATGCTGCATATAAATCCATTGTCTATTAACGTGTCATGTATTAGATTAAATTTAATAATGACATAATGAGTATTTGTACTGTGTTATGCACGGTTGTGGGCTTGAGGATGTACGACTTGATTGACGATGTGTAGTCAACATTCAAAAGATTCACTTTCTAAATTGATATTGAAAATGCCTTGTTCTTTCGAACTTGACAATTTAATCACGTGTNGGCGAATTTGCAGAATTTGATGAACGACTTGATGATGATTGAATGATGTACTACTATACAAAATTGTATTGAAAAAATGTATGGAAAAATTGTATAGAAAAATTATATAGAACATATACATACATATGTATTGTACATCATGTACAAAAAATTGTGTAATAAAGAACGTGAAAAGGACGTCTTTCATTCTTGGCAGAAATTCTTGATTAAATTATCAGATATGCTGCATATAAATCCATTGTCTATTAACGTGTCATGTATTAGATTAAATTTAATAATGACATAATGAGTATTTGTACTGTGTTATGCACGGTTGTGGGCTTGAGGATGTACGACTTGATTGACGATGTGTAGTCAACATTCAAAAGATTCACTTTCTAAATTGATATTGAAAATGCCTTGTTCTTTCGAACTTGACAATTTAATCACGTGTTACGAATGCAATCTAATAATAGTAATAACAGATAAATGCTTGCACTGTAGAATCTAGGATTGAAGACTGAAGGATGTAGGAATTAGATTTTATGAATCAGTATAAATAATAGTGAAGATCCTGTCTAAATAGGTTTCATTTTCTGGAATGCATTATTTTTTAGAAATTTACGATCTAACGACGTGTTACGTATCAAATCCAATCTAATGCTTGCACTGTACGATATAAAGTTGAAGATTGCATGATGTAGGAATTAGATTCTACGAACTTGTATAAAAAATAATGAAGATTCAATTTAGATTATATTTTCTGAAGTGTTTTATCTAAAAAAAATTAGTATAACGACGTGTTACGTATTAAACACAATCTAAAATAGATTAATATTAATCTGCCCCATCTAGAATTAAAAACTGATGTAGGAATTAGATTTTATAAAAACTATGAAGATTCTATCTAGATTTCATTTTCTAGAGTGCCTTATTTTTACAAATTGACGATCTAACGACGTGTTACGTGTCAAATACAATCTAACGACAATAATGACTGAGGTTCACACAATCTTAGAAACTGTATGATGTATTGAATTAACCCTTTCGATATGGATTTTTGTGATTTGACTGAGATAAGTGTCCCAACAGTCTAGAAAGGGTTAAATTTCATTAATTTACAAAAAAATCGTGAAGATCTCACATGTACGTAAAAATTACATGAATTATTGATGTACGATTATGTGCGTACACATCTATGACAGATCCTATATGTATGTTGTACATTTCGTTTTCTGCGCCGCGATTTACGTTATAAAAATGGACAGTTTAACGACGTGCGACGTATTAAACCGAAGTCAACAACAATGGCCCGTGAGGAGCGAGCGTGGTTACAAAAGGGGAGCGTATAAAAGTCGACGTGAAAGGAGAGAGAGATCGTGAACATCGGTGGCCGTATCCGTGGCCGTATTCACGGCGATTATCTGTATAATATGACCGGGCGAGATGGTTTTCGGTGGTCCATCGGGTGCGGTTGTTGGGGCAACAAGCTTTCCTTTTCCCCACCGAGGGGAATGATTCACGGTTACGTGGCGTCGACAAAGCGCCAACTCGGCGCAAAGCGAGAAAAACGGGCCACGGGCAATTTATTTTAAATATAACCGCCCGATTCGCCGGGGCCGCGATTTGTTCTGGGCATTAAAGGGCCGACCTTCCCCATCGCCCAAGTTTCACCCCGCTACGTCGAACTCGCGCGAACCCCCCGCGGAACGCGTCTGTAATTCGAATATAATGGACTCACGCCACGACCCCCTTTCCCCCCCCTGACTTTCGATTGCTTTCTCCTTTGGGGTGAACTCCCGATTGTCAAACCAATGTAATCTCCACGGCCTCTCGCTTAACGCGTTCGCACAAGACATGAGTGAACCAGGCATTGTTTTTTTTATCAAGATTTACAAATTGAATCTGCAACAGTCGAAATAAAATCTATATAGCGACACAACTAATAATAAATAATAAATATAAAGTTTGAGAAATGATTAGAAGCAATAATCTTACGGAATGAAATACCTAAAAGCTTTCATATGACCAGTAGTACATAAACCACATCTGCAACAGTCCAAATAAAATCTATATAGCGATACAACTAACAATGAATAATAAATGTAACGTTTTTGAGAAATGATTAGAAGCAATAATCTTACAGAATGAAATACCTAAAAGCTTTCACATGACCAGTAGTACGTAGACCACTTTCTACCCTCACAGGGAGGGAAACGTATCGAGCGGAATGGGAATTTTTGCGGTGCAGAGGGTCGCGGCCGGAGTACCGTTTGACATATCCGTCATTTTACAATTAGCCAGTCGGCGGAACGGAGCGAGGAGGGGTGAGTACAATGTGTCTCTTGGTGCCGTGGCCGACCAAGCGTCGCGGCCACGAGAAAAAGAAGACGAGGCGGAGGAGGAGGAGGAGCCGGTTGGTGAAAAGTGCACGCGCAACTGCATCGGAATGGCATATCGCGGCGCATTAATTTCCGTAATGCGCGGCTGAAACGACCTGGAACCGCGAAATAACCGGCCCCTCGCCATTAATTATTGGCATTTCCAGGGGGCCAGGGGGGCAGGGGCCCGAACCGTGGGTAAGACCGCGTTTCTATGCCGGCTTCCTCTTTCTTACGACTACCCATAATCACGAGTTTCATATATATATTTCTTTTCTCTTCCTACCAGTTTCCTGGCGGGAGATCACATGTAGAAATGTTTTACAGTTAGAGGTCTCACAATGGCGGAAACTGGCAAACCAAACTTTCTGCCATTTCTTGGCCAATTCAATAATAAATCCAATTGGAATATGTAAACCTACGGAAACTACTAGCTTCTTGATTGAATATTATATACATATACATATTCTATACATAATATAATATAATATGATATAATGTTATATATGTATATTTACAAGTCCTTATTTTTCAGAATCTATGCACGTATGTATACTATGTATAGCAGGTAGTTGCAAACGTTTTCGCGAAACAGCTGCTTTATTAAGGGATAATAAATGTACGATTTATAACGGCGTAATTAAAGCTTCGGGGCTTGGTGGCGATAAATCCACCGATTCAAATTGCAACTACGGGTAATTACATCGCGAAATTGTACCCCGTAAGATGTCACGGTCGACGGTCATTCCCGATATTTATTACAAAACCGCCGAACGAATTTGCTACATATTAACGAACCAATGATTTAATAGAGAATGTCGTACGCAATATCTGCACAATGCTGTAATCTTCCAACTCCGTTTCTCCAGTTTCCGACGTTATCAGTCCTCATCTAAAAGTTTATGATGTCAGGATTATTATAAGTCTCCGATTATTCCTCCTGTTTAACAGAAAAACCAATTAAAACTTTCCATAATTGAAGCTTGGATAAAAAGGTTCCAACGGGATGATTAGAATATAAATTAGAATGATTAGGAGAATAAGTGTCTGTTTCAGAATTGATGATACGAAAATTATTACATGGATTCAATGATTTCTTCTAGTTAATAGAAACTTGTAGGAATTGAAGCTTTCCATGATTGAAGCTTGGATAAAAGTATGATTAGAATATAATTAAAATAATCAGGAGAATAAGCGTCTGTCTCAGAATTGATGGTAAGAAAATTATTACATGGATTCACTAATTTCTTCTATTTAACAGAAAATAGAAATGAAAGCTTTCCATGTTCGAAGCTTGGAGAAAAGTCGAAAGGGTTTAAAAGCCCAGGGGGAGAGGGAGCGACGGGGAGGAAGGGGGTTGGCGAGTAATTAGATCAGAGGCATAATTAATAACTGTAAGGGCCAACGGAGTTCTTTCTTTGTTACCCTTTTCGAATGGGGGCTGATTTATGGTATCGGCCACGGCACTTATCGAAACTTTAAGGATAATAAAAGGCCGGAAGGAGCTCGGCAAGGATTAAGGAAAGTGATGGACGATGACCGATCAGCGCCGTCACAATAATGATCCGCGTAAATAATAAGACTCGTTATGGCTCTCGCGAACCCCGCTTCCCCCTCGATTCTCCTCCTCCTCCTCCTCCTCCTCCTCGTCCTCGTCCTCCTACCCTTTAAGAACCTTTTCTCCCTCTTTTATCTCTGTCCTTTCTTTGTTTTTCGTCCTTAATAGCGAGCTGCTTTTTGCCACGCCTCGAAACCGCCAAATTACGGTGGCAACGTGACGGGCATGAACGCTCTTCTGCCGCACTTCAACTTAATTACTTGGATTGATATGCAGCTAACGATCTCCTCTGCAACGTGAAATCTTTCACGATTTGAAGATTTCGTCGTGCCGAGCGCAGCGCAGAAAATGCGTGAACGTCTGTCCTCAAGGAAAATCAGAAAGAGGGGAAGTCGTATGGCATTTGTCGAAACGTCACCAGTGGCAATCCCGTTTCGACATCCTGTGCGCATTAATGCCTGCGCCGAAACGTGTAATCGCGCCGCGTGCGAGCGGTGAAAGACACAGAAGAAGGGAAACAGGGCAGAACGGGTGCTCCACGCAAACTTCAAATGTATCTATCCCGGGGGTTTGGCTTTCACGATCCGGTGAAAGAAGCCGATGACATTCCTTGAGCAAATAAGGGGCTAATAACAACATTTAGAGCGTCGCGTGTTCGGCTGGCCCGGCCGGAACTCGGCCATTATTCAGCCTGGCCGGCAATCACGTAATACGTGTACAAGTCCAAGAAGTTTCAATTCTATACGCCGGCCGGAATTGTTCACCTCAATTGATACCGAACCAATTTCGATTACTGCGCCATGTTGGGAAATCGTTGAATGTCTGCAAAGTGTAATTGAGTACTTAGATCATTTCTTAATGCTAATCAATGCTGAATTCCAACTTCTATGATAGGAAAGCAGGAAATACTGAGTATTCCCTCAGCTTTGAATTATTAAATTTTACTTATTTAGGAAATCTGAGTTAGATACTTGAAATGTTTTACCTATTAATTGAATGATCCTGAGAGGAAATGACTTGATGTAAAATTTCTTGAACCATAGAGGGTGAAATTGTTCTGTTTGTGTGGAATCTGTTGTGGATGGAATTACAGTCAATATTTATACTGTATCAATCTTGATTACTGAAGAATTATTAATAAAAATCATTGAAGATTTGCACATTTTTATGTTTGTTGAATACAAGATCACTTATGAAGCCTTAGATATAATTAAATTATTACATTAAATTTTATAATTGATACGAACTAAGATGAAATGTCTAGATTTGAATACAAGATTCCTTATAAAGCTGTAAATAATAATTCAGACACTCCGGCCATTAAAATTTGATTTAATTGAAAGAAGCTAAGGAAAAATAGACTTCTAATTCCTGCATCATTGAGAAATCAATTAAAATTTACAAATTTTTATGCTCTTGAAGATAAAAACACTCATGCAACCTTAAACAATGAAAATATTCGAGCCATTGAAATTTGATGATCGACAGAAGCTGAAGAAAAACACCTAAACTAATTATAGGTAAAATTTCTTGCTGAACCATCGAGAGGGTAATTTGTCTTGCCACGTTTGGTTGCCCCTCGACCGTCAACAATAAATGCTGCAGCCTGTTCTCCCAAATAAAAACCATGTTCGGCTCGAAACCGAGCAAGCACGGTGACCATGTAACTGGCAAAACCGCCATGTCGTTACATTTAACAAGTCATTATCATATTTCGACTTTTTACTTATTATTATTCAATATATGAATCAAATTATGAAGAAACTCATTTTTCTTAAGGTTGTATCAATCCTTGTATAAAAACAATGACAAAGCATTGAAATTTTAACACAATTGCTAGATATTATAATACATAAAAATACAAAATTCTAACAATGAATGTAATGTGAAAATTGTACCAATTAATATAATGTAAAAACTGTATCAATTAATGCCATTGGATACAGTTTTAAACTTTTGGCAGCGATCTTACAACCTTAACATGTTTTTCCTAATCCACTGTACAATTAGTGAACATGATTTATGTCACATGAATATCTTTCGACAATTTTAGCAAAATATTTTCCTACAAGAAGGAAACGATGTTTATTTGTGTTATACATTATCTATAGACTTTAGTCACGAGTATTTTGTTACCGTCACGTGAGCGCACTTTACCCCAGCTGAATATCTAATTTTCATTCATATTCAACAACAAACGGAAAAATTGCGATATGGTTATTTGCGTACAAATTTTCGTTGATTACGAACGTTCGAGAAATGAATAAATTATTTCCTTTCGGGGAGACTATTGCTTTCTTTTTTCATGACAGTTATATGCCCCAAATGATGACCCCTTGTTCCCATTCAATTTGGGGAAACGAAGTAAATCTGACGCATTGGCCAGATGTTCTCCCTCCGTTTTCGATGTCAATGTTTCAATTTGCGTCGGAATTCTACGTTTTAAAACCAATTCTTATGCAGAATCTTAATAATAATATAATAGTAAACTTAATAAATAGTAAGTAATAGTAAGTAATAGTAAGTAATATAATAAGTATTTAAACTTAATACATAAATTCTAGAATCAATTCCTACCAATAAAACTATAATTCTTAATTCTATAATACAATTAACACTCCTTATCAAAATGAAATTAAATAGATACAAATAAACAGAATAAATCCATACTAAATGAGTAAAAGAATTCAAAATTACGCTGTTAATCTTTGAACATGCAAGATTGTTAATGATACCAGGAAAAACTTCTGACAATTACAGATAAACTAATTAATTAGCTGTAAAAACTTGCGAATCATTTGAAAACTAACAAAAGTAATAAATCATCAGTCGTAGATTAAATAATGTGTAACACCGTGGAACGTGAAAGCGATGGAAAACAAATAGGAGCCGATTATGTCGATACAGCCTAACTGTTTTCGCAAAACGTGTCTCTTTCGTTATCTTGCGTAACAATCACGCGGCGAAAGCTGCCGTCGGACAAGAAAATTACCCGTGCCGCCGATTATTTTTAACAAACTGCAATTATTTTCGTCCGCGGCACTCGTAGAAATTGCTTCGGACAAATTGAGCAATACATGGTTTCTTATTAAAGTGAAATTAGTGCTTTTTCCTTGTTACTGTTTGTTCTAATAAGAAACGACGCCCGACGGATCAGGATTTCATATAGAAAACATCTGAAAATTCTAATAAAGTGTTAATATTATTCATTCATATTAATATAATCAAGTAGCAATAATTTACTGAAATATCTATACTTACTTTACTTCGAAATTGTTTAAAACTTCTTACGAAAGAGAAATAATTATATATATTGTTACATGCTGAAATATAAGCAATTTCAATGAAAATATTGAAAAATTCTTTGTTTCCCACCCGAATTCATGCTAATTCTGCTTCTTATCAACAAGAAGCGACGCCCGACGGATCGGCGTTCCATACAAAAACCGCCCCACGATTATAATACAGCGTTAACATAATCCATTCATATTAATAGAACCCACCTCGGAATAATTCTAACATAAATATTTATAACGAGATTAATTTAATAAATGAACTTAGCCGACATTCCCTGTACGTGGCTCGTTCTGAATTAAAAATATGAATGTGGAAATGAGGAAGGTATAGCGGCGGAATGAAAAGGGTAAAAGGAAATTGGTTCCCAAAGCGTTTTGCAACGAAAGTAGGTAGGTATTTCTTCAGAGGAAGATAACCGCGAGTTCATTATTCCCTCGCCGATTAAAGTAGCCAGCCATTTGCAATTCAAAGCCGCGGTTCGATCAATTAAACACACATACACGCTGTAATCCCGTATCCAGGCCGACAATGGAATCATTTTTCATAATTTTGTATGCCCATCGACAATTAAAATGCCCTCATAAATAATTGAAATCGAACTGCACGCGAGCCGGCGAACGCGAATACTGCGGACTCATCGTGCCGCGCCGGCGTGTTTCTATTTCCAGGAGCAAGATTTCACGAAATTTCAGAGAATTCGCACCCAGAACGAAGAAATTCGTGTTATATCTTCAGGTCGTTTGGCAGTAAGAGAGGAGAGCCGATTGGCAAGTGTATAATACGTTAAAATATTGTTGTTTTTAATTAGATCACGAGTAGCTGTTTTAATTGACTTCGGAGCAAAGAAATCCATTAAAAACTGACTTAATAACCCCGTCACGAGACGTTGCCCTAAATGATCACGAGGCGTGGAAGTACGTATCGTTGGCAAATTTCGCCGGCGGAAATAAAAGGAATGTCGGAAACCCAATATTTAGTTTCAATAAGGAATTCTTCTTATAAGGAGAAATCTGATAAACAGTGAAAGAATCTAGAAATTGAAATCTGATGTTATCTGATTGATAAAATCAATGTATAATTGTTGTAATATGCGTAGAACAGAGAATAGGAGAAATTCAGAAGTCCATTAATTAATTTTAATAAGAAATTCTTCTGACAATAAGAAATTTCATAACCATTGAAAGATTTTAGGAAGTGGAATCTGTTATTTGGATACAAATATTCATTAATCTGGGTGCAAATTCTTTTGAAATTTCGAAGCAAAACTTCACATACCTCTAGACATCCAGGATACTCCTAAGCAGCCCAAAACTCCAGAAGTCCAGGATACTCCTAAGCACCTCGAAACTTCAGAAGTCCAGGATACTCCTAAACAGCTCAAACCTCCAGAAATCCGTCCCTGTAACAATTAAGACACACAATTAACCACTTAACGAGATGAGTTATAAAGATTAACTTTTTACGTCGTCCAAAACTATAAAACTTAAACGCGATAAAAGCTAATTAATATTAATTAAAAAGAATAAAGAAGAATGTAGCCCAGCGAACAAACAAAGCAGGAATGAATAAGACACAGTAGACTAATTTTTCGACTCGCTTTTTTCTCGCTCGTTTGCCGCTATATCTCCGTTTTTCATCTGATGATGATTACAAGAGTTATAAACAGAGAAGCGTCCGCTATTTAAATTGGCCAGAACCCGAAGGATCTGATAGCGAGATAACGAGCCCTCGTCTAATTAACTCTACACATGAAAATTTCAAGATAATTTCGTAACACGTACGGATTGTACGTTTATTTATTTATTCACATAATTCCTCGCAGTAACGTCGTGAAATACTCATCAAGATCATATTTTTGGGAGTGAAATCTGTAATAAAAAAAAGACTTTATTGAAGGAAATAAACAATTGAATAAAGATAATTGCTTAAAGCGAGAACTAATGCACTGCACAAGTCACTATAGTGATACGTTCAGATTGTTTACTTATTTATTTACTTGTTTACCGAAGGAGGATCCGTCGGATTGATATCAGCGTGACACGTTGTAAAACACTTTATGAAGTCCAGGAAGCCGGAGTTAACGGTGAATCGCGGGGCGAGTTTAATGCACGTCACACTTTTCACGACTTTAAATAACCTTTCAGAAGAGCTGAAACGAGAGAACACCTCTGCACTGTCTCGAGCCGACGCGTCGGCCGCGAGGAAACGAGAAAATCAAACAAACCGATCTACCGCCGGTTCGATCGCGCGCGAGTAATTTTCTAATTGCCGTCCGATCTCGGGCCGAGGAAAATAAATCAATCCGTGCCGCCAGACAGCGATGGAAATTAATTTATTTCAAACGGGCTCATTAAATATACTTAAACACACGTTCTCGTGTTTCTTCAAATGAACGAAAACACGAGGAAAGTGCAGAGAATTAAAGAAAAAGAATCTCTGACTGATTTCAGAATTACCTGCTGGAATAGTAAATAAGTACTATAAATATTATTTTTACAAGACGTGAGACAAATTACGAAGGAGTATTCAAGGCTGAAATTCAGGTACACTGGCACTTTGGTAGCCTGGCAAATAAAACGGGCAACTGGCAAGGAAGCCAGTAATGAAATTTGATTACCGTCTTGAAGCACCGCTCGGGAATACAAAGCACCTAATAATACGCAAACCAGCATCCTCTGCCGCGTCTTAACAACTCTCGGTATTCTACAAGCGTCGAACAACTAAAAGAGGCGAGAGTCACGAGCGCTATCAAGCTTCTTTATCCAAAAGCACATAAACCGGGCTCGGATCAATTACTACCATCACATGTTGTACAGAGAACATTCCCACTGACACAGCAGATGAAATATGAACGCGAGACAAGAAGAGGAAACATAAATACTTAGTTAAGAAATTACTATAAGATCGAGTCCATTTCTTGGTACGAGGAATCTGAAACATAGAATTAAGATCTTAAATAATAAAAACCTTTAGTTTAAATACCAAAAGTAGACTTCATTATTTCTACAATAAAGATCGTATATTTAAAACAATGGATAGACGAATTCAAAGGAATAATGTTTACCCAAAGACATTTGTACCTCGAAGTGCTGGCAAAGTCCTGAACTGGTATCGTGAAAAGGCATCCGATCGTTAGTTAAAGGGCAATCCGTTAAAGGTGCGGAGAGATGCGCAAAGCTGTAGGGATGGGAATCGTTCCCCACTGCGTGGTGCACAATGAACGAGAAGAAGAAGAAGAAGAAGAAGAGGAGGAACGAAACGCGAGGAGAGTCCGGAGGGTCCCGTGCCGGCAGATGAATCCTAAGCAATTTCTCGCTGGTCGGGCCTCTTTGATGCTTTGAACTCTCACCGCGCTAACCGATCCTCCTGGTAATCACGCGGCCCTCGCCACGCCCCGAAAAACACCTTCGATCCTCTCTCGCCTCTACCCATCCTTCACCGATTCGCGTGCACCTTCTCTCTCTCTCCCTCCCTCTCGCTGCTCCTCTTTGATCCTTCGCTGCAACGCGTTCGCGTTCTTTTTTCTTTTATCTCTCGGCCCTCTATCCTTTACTTATAGTCGGTGAAAAAAATCTCTGCACCACGTTGCGCCATCAATGTTTCCAAACTGCGGCCCGGCCGTTGTAAATACAAACACTCACCTGGAACATGAAACACGTCGACTAGTCCCAAATGTAAATAGACGAACTAATGTAACACAGAATCTGCTACAGTTTTACACTTCTTTCGTGGACTGTACTCTCGATCCCTGTCTTCCTCTCGTCTCCGTCGCCGTCTCTCTCTCCTGTTTTCGTCCTCGGTTTCCTCGGTCCTTCAGTTTTGTAAAGCCTAACTGTGTTTTCTCCGGAGCCTCGTTGATACATGCGCTTTCTGATATTCAAAAGGGTGTGCGCGCGTGCAAGCCACCTGTTTCGGGGGTTTTTCTGACCACCCGCCACGAGACCTTCTTTCTTTTCAACGCGGGCATCGCAGGAAGTCTCGCGGCTTCTTTTTTACTCGCAGCCCTTTTCACTGTCCGGCTTCCGTTCCGACCCGTTACATCGCATGTCCCTTTTTGTCTCCCGGGGGAAACAACGAAGTGCCCGTCGCAGGTGAACGTACAAATTCGTTCGGACCGGTCCTGTTATTTATTTCTTTAACGAGGATCTCACACTGATTACCGGCGGGAGGGGGAGGAACGAGGAAGAGGGGTAAATTAAAGAGCCGATCGAGGCGGCCAGATACGATCTGCGGAATCGGCGATCAAAAGCTCCGATTCAGATCCCACGGCTGCGATTACGGAGTCATGACCGGTAATGGAACTGAAATTTGATTACTTTCAATATTTTACGAGCTTCGACTGCGTTCACTCGATACCTGATAACACCGCGGACCTCGCGCACTTACAAAAAGTATATAAAGAATGCTTAAGTGATTTCTTTTTTCGTTTCGCAGGAAGGAGAAATCCGGGAGAGGCGAGGGGGAGCAAAAAATTTAGGATGAATCCGGGCTGTTTAGCCGAGGAACCGTAATCATTAATCAAACCACCCTAATAAGTAATTCATTAGGCATCGACTAACTCAGTTAAGAAAGCTAGTCGGAGGGAAGGACCGTGACGAATCCGGCAAATAATTTCGGGAGAGACTTTCCTGGGCGTAAAATAAAGTGAAGAAGCAGTTCAACCCTTAGGGCAACGCGGGAATAGGATCAAGGCTATGAACAAAGTAGAGCCGAGGAGAAAACGAAGAATCTGGCAGAAAGGAAACAGGAGAAAAACAAAACGAGAAGGGGAGAGAGTATGCGAGAGAAAGGGAGAGAGGAGGCGAGAACGGGAAGGAGGTGTATGGGAGTGAAGGTGGTAAAAGGAGGAGAAAGGGTGCTCCTAATTCGTAGTTCGGGGCGGGGTTTTTTGTCGATAGAGAGAGAGTCTTAGGGGTTGGCCTCGGGGTGAGACGGAGAGGTCAGACACCGAAACGAGCCGAGGTATAAATTGGTTTGTTTGCCGCGGAGATAAAAGGGGCCGCTAAATGTTATCTTTAAGGTGTCGGATCAACGCAAATGTGGCTGAGTTACTCGTAATTATAGTATACACGGGACGAGGGACCCTCGCCTCTACCTGCCGGCCGGTTCTCCCATCTCTCTCCCACCCTCTCTCGTTTTCCTCAGGGTGCCTGCCATTGGCGTAACTATCGATCCGATCTACCGATCGGAGATATTATTGTCCTCGCGCCGACAAAGGCTTGTTTGGTTAGACGGCGGGCCCGATCCATAGATCACAGGCACTCGATATTAGATTAAAAATCACGATTAAAACCGTCGATTTCGCAAACTCCTTCACGTTCCCCGCTGTCGTTGAATAAAATCCAATTCGCTTGTGAAACAATTCATATTTTATAAGTTTTCGGGGAAAATCCGTAGTTCCTAGCGGGTTACGCCAATGGTGCTCGTTTTTATCTCGGTTTCCAACAAGACGGTGCGACTTGAAACAGCCGCGCGTACAGTGGATCCGACATTATGATACAAAATAATAATTCATAAATTATACGCGGCACAACCGTTTAGAGGCCTCGGCGTATGCCCACGAGTCAGCTTGTATACGACTGATTCCTCAGGTTTATCAATAAACGAGCATACGCGATGATTTAGAAAATGTACACCTATTTTCATTTTTAATAATAACAAAACCTCTCAGTTTGAAAATTAGAAATCAATAATCATTTGTCAATGAAATAATCAAAGAGTTTCTATATTATTAAATCTTATATCTATCGAAAGTATGTGAAAACATGAAACACGCTTCGGCAACATGAAAATATATCTAAAATTAACAATTTTATTAATTTTACCATTGTTACCATTGAGGAGAATCTCATCGGTGTTACAGCTTTGTAAATTATCTGTCGTCGGCACGTTGGCTTCCACGCTGGGCTCAGGCTGTCCAGGTTATGTTTGGTCGACACCACGACGCGTTGTCATCCTGCTCCCAGTGAAACGACAATAACACTGTAAACCGGGTGAGACAGCAACAATTAAAACCGAAGTTCTCGAGAAACATGGGAAACGAAGAGAAGGAAGCAACAAAACCGGAGTGCAGCTTTAAATTTCACGAGTTCACCGCGAATGTCGGCGACTTGTCCATCGCTTGTCACACGATTAAAATGGAAAACTGTCTTTACGTGTGGATCGGTGGCAAAGAGAACGCGATGGACGATTTGTCATTCGCGATTGGATCGCCGTACGAGAAGGAGCCGCTGACTACGAAAATCATGGGTCCAGTTGTTAATGACTTTTCGAGTAACCTTGCAAAGAGGCTCTCGAAGAAGCTGTCGGTGGCTGTTTACGTCAGTTTCAATGTACAAGTTGACAATCTTTCCCTACCTGGCATCGAGAGGAGACTAAGGGACGAATTTAATGCTCACCCTGAGATTTTCTAATCGAATTCAATGTGAATATTGTCAAATGTGTTAAAAATTTAATTGCAACTTTACATATTTTCTATTGAACTCAATTGTACTCTCATTTTTGTAATAAACACATGGATTTTCACCTCGTTGTTAAATAAAATCGAATATTCAGTCACATAATCGTGGATTTATTCATTCGATGAACAAATCATTTAGAATCACAAGCCTGATCCCGTTGGAACAAAATTATATGCATTTTATCGTAATTTAATCGAAATTTAATCGAAATTTATATCATAATATAAATTATATATAAATAAATTGAGTAAAAAGCTATCATCTCGCGAAATGCACGAGTACCGAATTGAATCGGGAATTCGATCGTGCGATCGCAACATTTTAAATTATTCTCAGAATACTTTAAGCACAAACTTAAACATGCAAGGATAATTGAATAGAAGGTTTGTGCTCACCTGAAATGCTGTATTTCTTGCAAATGAGTCACTAAACAATCGAAATATTTAAACTAACAATCCGTTTGTCTTGCGGCTTCGAACTGTTTCTACGAGCTTCTAGACTTTCGTAATGGACGCCAACCGAAAACTGCGTAATTTCAAATTTGAACAAGCAACGTAATAAATATTACAATTATTGAATAATCGCCTAAAAATATATATAAGATACAGATTTATTAGCAATCTTCTTGAAAAAATAACATGAAAATTATTGTAATTTCATTTCGAACGTTCAACGATGCAAGGTTGGCAGCCTCTTTTGGCAAGATGGCGATCGCGCGAGGACAGGATCGAACCTGTACGCGACAATAAGGTATACAAATTATGAATATTTATCATTAATAAGTTCAGAAATAAGTAAATACTATTCAAAGTTTAAGCTTTATGAGTATAGTTGTTCGTACTATGAAGTAAACCTGAATTATTACGAGAATATCGTGAAAAACATTTCGCAATCGATTTGTCGACCTGTGTCGAACATCGGAGGATTTTATCTTCATATTCTTTGTTTAAACAAATATTTCGAAGTTAGGATAGGGATAGATTGCATGGCAATGAAAATAATTATTCTAATCTACTGATTACGGATAATAGTCAGTATTATTTCCATTATGATTTCCGAGTTTCCTAATATTTCAATTTTTATACTCGCTTCCAATTCAAACCACCGAGGACGATGTTCGAACTATACGTCTGCACACATGCAACTCAAATAGGCAATTAAATAAATACACATTTAATAAACATTATCCTTGCGATACGAAAATGAAATCTAATATATAATAAATAATATGTTCAATGATTTCGTTTTGATAAAAAGTAAGAAAATTGCATACACGTGAACAGCTTCTTATTACGTGATGTCTATAATCCGGTGCCTTTGACTTTGACTGACTGTGTAACTGTATAGTGTCGTCAATGGCTGTTCAGAGCACGTGGTAAATACGCATTGATTTCAATCTGCATCCGGGATAAATTTTCGGTGTTAGAAAGATGTTTTCACAAAAGGTGACAGCGTTTGTAAAACGCAAAGAGAGTTACGCTCGGAAACTATCTTTCTACAAGACTGACAAGGTACGTAGATAACCTGCGAACGAAATGTCGTTAATATTGCATTTCGGTTTACAAACAATGCACTTTGTAACTCGTTTTTTTCTGATACTACTATAGCCTGTTGTACAAATCTTCTTAAGTACACTCGTTCATTTATTTGTAACAATAATCGAACGATGCACGACAACATTCATGAGATTACTTTAATTAAACAAATGAAAATTTGCTTATTGTTTCATTTTGCAATTTTTGCAAACTTGACAATGATTTTTCTTCAGGAACCGAGCGACAATGAGTACAAGAAGATTCTCGACGTCCTGTGCAAATTCCTGATGAATCCAGACTCCACAGAAGATGTTGCAGAGTGTTTCTTAGAGATATTAGACGTATTAGTTATCAGAAGTATTTCAGTGGTCGAAACCTGCAGCAGTGATGCACTTCATAGACTGAACTCCGTTATTCTTGGGAAGCTACTTCGTACAGGCCCAAATTTATTAGTGTATGTCCAGCAATACTTCGACAAGAACCCAGCACCATTCCAGTCTGTGGAGATCGATGGCGCTCCTGCGAAAAGGTGTAGGATAGAGCAGATAGAAGTGTTTGACTATGATTTGGTCACTTCTTGTTACAATATTCTCTGCAGTGCACCGTCGTACTTTAAACGTAAATGGAATTGGTCCAAGTTCTATCAATATTTGACTCACGATGCTGAAGGCGTCAGATGGGTAGCAATTAATTGCCTTGCAATTGTATTAGACATGTCAGAATCTTCTTATCTATCTCACATAAACAGTTTCACTGAGAAGCATCAAGAATTTTCTATTGAATTTAAGAAAATTTGTCGAAACATTGTAACATCTGAAGATACAATAGAATTGAACGAAATACTTGACGAGCCTTTAGTAGTATCCATTGGAGGGATCTTGCTCCCAGTTTTTCAAAAACCTACAAGTAAAACGGGACAAAATTTGGTGCCCGTTCCATCAACGCGACGTAATCTACAGAACTTAGCCCTGGCAGTGTCTTCTAATAAGTGCGTTTGTCTGCAAGGCGCAGTTGGTTCGGGGAAGACTGCTCTAGTCGAATTCTTAGCGCTGGCAACTGGTCGCGATGTGCAGAGCTTCGCCAGAGTCCAATTAGGCGATCAAACGGATTCGAAGATGTTGCTGGGAATGTACAGATGCACGGATATTCCTGGAGAGTTTTTATGGGAGCCTGGGATATTGACGGAGGCCGTGCAGTCTGGGAAGTGGCTGCTACTTGAAGACATCGACTGCGCCGCGACGGACGTCATCAGCGTTGTTAGGCAACTTGTAGAAAATAAGACATTATCTGTTCCCGGGTATAGAGACTCTGTACAAGCAAGTACTGGTTTCCAATTGTTCGTTACTAGGAGATTAACGTCCGGTTCGCAAACGTCACAAATATCTTTGCAAAAAGAATGGTTTTGTGTGAATGTAGAATCCTTGTCAAAGGACGAACTTGTAACGATCGTTCAAACGATGTTTCCGGTTTTGAATACTGTAGCGACAAGGCTTGTCGATGTTTATTTGTTATTCGCGAGGCACGAGGAGGGTCTCGAGAATATCGTAAAGAATGCTAGATTAATTTCTACTCGGGATTTGATTAAATGGTGCTCGAGGGCGATCGTCGATTTCGATGTATCTTCGCCTACGTCTGCGTTAAAAATATTCCAAGACGCCCTCGACACGTTTTGCTGTTCCGTTCCTAATCCGGTTCAGCGATCGAGTTTAGCAGTTGCCGTGGCGCATAAGTTAGGAATCGTGAAAACCAAGGCAGATTACTTCTGCGACATACATAAACCGACTATAAATATTCATAAGGAATGCCTGATTGTTGGTAGAGCGAAGTTGAGAGTGAAGAAAGCGGACCGAGTTAAGTTAGAGTCGAAAAATGCAAACTTTTCGTACACGAGACCGTCGGTGTGTCTTTTGGAGAGGATAGCGAGTTGCGTGATTCAGAAGGAACCAGTTCTTCTCGTGGGAGAAACTGGTACCGGGAAAACTAGCTGCGTGCAGTACCTCGCACAGATAACAGGCCACAAATTGATCGTAATAAACATGAACCAGCAGAGCGAGAGCACAGATTTGTTAGGTGGCTACAAACCAGTAGATTTAAAACTATTAATTCGACCGATTCGAGAGGAGTTCGAAATCACATTCAGATCGTATTTCGAAATTAAACCGAATCAGAAATTCTTAAGCCACCTCGCGCGTTGCTTTGAAGACAGAAAATGGAAGACGCTGACCTCGCTGATGGTGCACAGTACCAACGCTGCTCTGAAGAGACTCCAGGCTTCTCCGAATACTCAGAAGGAAATCGAGATGTTGAAGAAGTGGCAGAAGATAGCGCAGAAACTACAGAAACTCCAGACTCAAGTGCAGAGCCAGTATTCCCTGGCGTTTTCGTTCGTCGAAGGCAGTTTAGTAAAAGCGTTGAAAAACGGAGATTGGGTTCTGTTGGACGAAATTAATTTGGCCACCGCGGAGACGCTGGAGTGTCTCTCTGGTTTACTGGAAGGATCCTGCGGATCTTTGTCTTTATTAGAACGAGGAGATAAGGAACCCATTGAGAGGCACAAGGAGTTCGCCATTTTCGCCTGCATGAACCCTGCGACTGACATTGGGAAACGAGATCTTCCCGTGGGACTCAGAAACAGATTCACGGAATTCTTCGTCGACGAACTAACAGAGAAATCCGATTTGCAATTATTAGTGAATTCGTACCTGAAGGATTTGAATCTTCCACCAGAGAAAATTTCGGGTATCGTTAAGTTTTACTTGAATGTGAGGAAGGAAACGGAGACTAGTCTTTTAGATGGTACTGGCCATAAACCACATTACAGTTTAAGGACACTCTGTCGCGCTCTGAGTGTATCCGCTAAGAATCCTTGTGCGAACGCGTTGCGATCTTTATACGAAGCATTCTGCCTCAGCTTTTTAACACAATTAGATAGCAATTCGTATCCGATAGTTCAAAGAATGATAGTGAAAGCTATCTTAGGGGAGAAGGCCGCGAGTGCTATAATCAGGACTCCGATCCCGAGGCCACGCGGTGACGACAGTTTCATCTGTTTCGAAGGATACTGGATCCCTAAGGGTGATCTCGAGCCGCAGCGACCTAGAGATTATATCCTCACAGACACTGTGAGACAGAATTTAAAAGACTTGGTGAGGGTAGTTTCCATTGGAAAAATGCCGGTATTATTGCAAGGCGATACTTCAGTTGGGAAAACTAGTTTAATAACGTATTTAGCGAAGACTTCTGGTCACACCTGTGTCAGAATTAACAATCACGAACATACGGACTTGCAAGAATACGTAGGGACTTACGTAGCTGATTCTACGGGGAGATTAGTCTTCAAGGAAGGAGTTCTGGTGGACGCTATGAGAAAAGGACACTGGATTATCTTGGACGAGTTGAATCTAGCACCTAGCGACGTCTTAGAAGCTCTTAACAGAGTCTTGGACGATAATAGAGAATTGTTCATTCCCGAGACGCAACAGGTGGTCAAGGCTAACGAGAACTTTATGCTCTTCGCTACTCAAAATCCCCCGGGCTTGTACGGTGGCAGGAAAGTTCTATCACGTGCGTTTAGGAACAGATTCGTCGAGCTTCATTTCGACGAGATACCACCGAAGGAGTTGCAAGTGATTTTAGAGAAGAGGTGTAAAATGCCTGAGACATACTGCAAGCAAGTGATTAACGTGATGACGGAGCTTCAATTACGGAGAAAGAGCACCGCGACCTTCGCTGGGAAGAAGGGATTCATAACTCTCAGAGATCTGTTTCGTTGGGCTGAGAGGTATCACCTCGCGCCAGATACCGGGACCGTTTTATACGATTGGAGCCAACATTTGGCAGACGAAGGATACTTGGTTCTCTCTTCGAAGGTCCGTCGCGAAGAGGAGAGCACAGAAATAATTCAAGTCCTGAAGAAACATTTAAAGAGAGACGTAGACCCGGAAGCTTTGTTCTCGCTTTCTGAGAAGACGTCGACGGTGACAAAACCGATCCTGCAGTCACTTCTGTCTCAGCCAATTCCAGGATTCGAGCATATAGTTTGGACATTCCAAATGCGTAAGATGGCTGTGCTTCTCTCGAAAGCATGCGATTTTAAAGAACCGGTATTGCTCATCGGGGAAACTGGAGGAGGGAAGACTACCGTCTGCCAACTCTTGGCTGCGATTAGGAAGCAGCAATTAAGTATCGTTAATTGTCACATGCACACGGAAGCTTCGGATTTTCTTGGCAGTCTTCGTCCAGTCAGGGAACACCAGAGCCAGAAATTGTTTGAATGGGTCGATGGTCCTTTGGTGAACGCTATGAGGGACGGAGGGTTCTTCGTGGTCGACGAGATCTCGTTAGCTGACGACAGCGTGTTGGAGAGATTAAACTCTCTTTTAGGTAATTTCTTAAAATAACATAATTACTAAAGTTTCTTACATATTTAATAATTGTTGAATGATTCGACGTGTAAATACGTATATATCTTTTCCAGAACCTGAACGGAAGCTTCTAATTGCTGAGAAACAATCGGACGAGGAGAACGAGACCGTCACAGCCCATGAAAATTTCATTTTCGTCGGAACAATGAATCCCGGTGGCGATTACGGGAAGAAGGAATTATCGCCAGCCCTGAGGAACAGGTTTACTGAAATTTGGTGCGAGGGTTGCGCCTCGTCGGATGATTTAAAATCAATTATGGTTCATAATTTGCGAGAAGATTTGAAAGACACTGTGTCGACGGCGATAATACAGTTCATCGAATGGTTGAAAACCACGGAGATAGGGAAAAAGCTCGTCGTTAGTGTCAGAGATATTTTAACATGGGTAAACTTCGTCAATTGTTGCGAGAATTTCGAAATAGGAGACGCCTTCCTTCACGGTGCGGCTCTGAGTTACATCGACGGGCTCGGCTCTGGTTTGACCGCCGCCGAAAATTCGAGGAAGTTGAAAGATTTTAAAGAATCAGCGTTGAAGTTCATAGAGCAGCAGATACAAAGTACGTTGAAATCTAAACTAACATTGAATCGCAATGAATGCGATGTTGAGAATCGCGAAGGGAAATTCGGGATTTCTCCGTTTTATATAAGTAAAGGTAATGAAGATATCCCGGGTAACGTTGGATTCGCTTTCAACAATCCAACGACCAGGTCGAATACTCTAAAAGTTTTACGCGCCCTACAACTGAAGAAACCAATTTTACTGGAGGGCAGTCCTGGCGTCGGGAAAACTAGTCTGGTCTCTGCACTTGCCAGGGCGTCCGGGCATCGTCTTCTCCGATTAAATCTCAGCGATCAAACGGACATCTCTGATCTATTTGGAGCTGATCTGCCAGTGGAAGGAGGTAAACCCGGTGAATTCTCTTGGAGAGATGGCCCTTTCTTAAGGGCTTTAAAAAATGGAGACTGGATTCTTCTCGATGAGCTGAATCTTGCATCGCAGTCGGTTCTCGAAGGGTTAAACGCTTGCCTCGATCATAGAGGCGAAGTTTATATACCGGAATTAGGGATGTCTTTCG
>SMSR01008088.1:0-15813 GCA_019453355.1 Ceratina japonica | reverse complement strand
AGAATAATTCTTGAAATAAAATTCGATGTCGTTTTGGAAAATCATGGATTTTGATTGAAGCCTTATTACATTTTAATTAAGTCAAATGCATCCGATGTGAATTAAAAACCAGAATGCGTCATTTACCAATACTTCTTTTTTGCTATAAATCCGGTTATTCATCATTCATCACCTTTATCAGGTCATCGTGTAACGGAGATACGAACAAATTGCCGGGGAAATGCGAAATGTATTCAGGATTTCATTTGTTCATACAAACGGAAGCTCGTCAGAAAAATAAAGCAACATAAATAAATGGTTAACTTCCGTGAACGTATTTCCCTCACTTTGCTTTTCTTAAAAAGTAAAGGGCACTTGCATTATTTATGAGATGACCTAGCGCTGAAAAGCATGGAAAAATGAATTCTCATTTGACAAAACAGGGCAAGAATTTAGCGAGCATCACCCGGCACAAAATTTGCACAAACGTAAATAAGACAAATAAATAAATGCACAACGCTAAAATCAGTGTATACATTTCTCTATGAAGAATAGAACGTTTAAATCTGCGTCGCTACGAACAACACGACCGGTGTTGCACTTATTCAAGGCATTTGTATTGGTCAATCCCAGCAGATTTATACTGTCTAGTCAAAGAAAGATTCGAACCGATGTGAAATTAAAGCGATAGACGAATCGATAAATGCGTTGCCGTCCCGCCTGACACAGCGTGTGTGTGTCGCTTGTCACATGCCGACGATAAACCTGGGGGATCGGGACGCGAAAAGAATAAAAAGAGCGAGAGAAAGAGGGGGGAAGGGGGGGGGGATGACGCAGTTCGCTCTGAATTGTGACCGTTGACTTTTCGTCAGTCACCGCAACTCTGTGATTGCCATGCTGCAACGGCGAACGTAGTAGAATTCACGGACGGGTTTAGGCTCAGATCAGGTCTGACTACTGAATTGAATTTAACTTTTATCGAGGAAACTGCTGCGTGTCATGCAGTTAGACCGAATACATATTCCTCGCGGCACCGAAGATTTTCCCACCCGACGTCTTTCCGCCGCCGCCGCCGCCGCTGCGGATCGACGTTTCGACGTTTCCGCAACGTCGGGGATCCCCCTTCCGCCTTATTGGCGCGTTTCTCTGTCCGATGATCTGCCGAGCAATTGCCGATCGTTATCCCGGACAAGCTTACTTCGCACACAACCGCGGCGCCGGCTGTGTATTGCGGACGTGTTCAGAAGTTTTTTGCGATCGGCCGCATAAAAGGAAAAAGGAGGCAACGAGATCCCGGGGATATCGATGGACGGAGCTCGCATTATATTCTGGCTAAGTAGGCTGTGAGAAATGGCCAGGATTGTTGCAGGAATTCGCAGCAACGCCGGCTGAGATAAAACTGTATCAAGGCCCGCTGATTCAGCAGCTGGCGAAATTATGTGCCGTTGCTTAGCTCACACTCAGTGACAAATGTGCACGAATGAAGGATGAGACGTAAGTCATGAGAATAATTGTCATTAATTATTATCCTATTCATAATTTGTTATAACTGATTTAATTTACAGTAGCGTGATTTATGTAGTTACTAAAAGTAAAAAGTCACATCTGCATAGAAATATTTATGCATTGAAAGCAAACAAAAGGAAACGCGTTCGATTTAACGATCGCAATAAAGTTATGGGTTATATTTATTACACGACATTTATTATAGATTTATTTTACATCGTTGTAAATAAAAAAAAGCTCTGGACAAAAAATTGTAGCAATGACGTTAGAATTGTTTAGTAATTATGGAGTTACACGTTCCGCAGTTTTGCAAGGCCGTCGTCAGTTTATAAAATGAAAAAAGTTAAGGGCAAAACTACCTTCCTCCGAACTAAACTAATTTCTAAATTCGTGAACTTCGCTCACGATCGATGCCAGAGTTCCAATGTGGAGACTTAAGTCGCTTTGAAAATGAAACTTCTTACTTAAAACTCGCCGCGTAACTAACATATTTCGCTTCTATCATATGCAAAGAGAGGTTAGTCTCCAAAATTAGTTTCTTGTTTAACTCTCATTATATTTGTGATAAAATCAGATTGCTGACTGTTTAATAAATAAAATGAATAGAGCGATTCACGAGTCTGATTCATGAATGGAATACGATTTTCGAAAGTTAGGCAGGGCACCGTTGATTGGTATGGAAGGGCAATTAACCTGACCATTCGATATAGCATGCGGACAAAAACAAAGTTCATGTACCTGTTCGCAGACTACCACATTTGGAAATTGAGATGATTTCATATTTTTCCTATTCGTGTTTGATCTGTTAATTGGAATAGTTGGTACTCTGAATTTCGGATATGCTAACTTTATTATGAACTTCCCATTCGAAACTGAAGCTTTCCACAAAAATGTCCCAAACCACAGAATTATTACAAACGATGTTTGAAAAAATGTTCAGAAATATTTCTTTCGAATAATTTTAATATTTTTTACGGAAAAAAACCGATCGTATAATTTTTATTGATTGAAACCAATAGAGTTACCAATATAAAGTGCGGGTAAAAAAATAGGATCTGCACAAAGCATTAGTCTTATTTTTTGGAATATTTCACGATTTTTCACCTCAGTTTTAATTGCCAATCTCGCGATTTATGCGATGGAAATGGGAGGCAAGAACAATTTCAATCGCGAGCGATCCATTTTATCTCCAAACAGAATGGCATAGTAGTTTGGATAGCCCGGGTTGACATTATTCTCGAGAAGAATGATGAACGTGTACTCGATCACCTGCGCTGAAAGCATCAATATACGAATCCCCGCAGAGTATTAATTCCGACTGGAAGACAAGAGCCGAATTGCTTCGATAAACCAGTGTAGACGACACTGTAAGCTATTTAGCATTACGAAATTTACAATACGCCCAAGCAGATTTAAAGCTAGCAATTAACACAATTTTAGGACGGTCAGAGAATTATTTCCTGACTTTACTGTACTAACTCGTTCCAAAATAAACCTTCACTTTTATTCATTCTGTGCACGTAGTTTTAATTAAAAATATTAAAGTTAAAATAGTTTTCCATTAATTATACTTAAATTGCTGAATTTAATAACAAACATTTTATCGAGTTTATACTAAAAATAACAATGTTTAATTAACATCGTATTTCGACATCAATCTAAAATCTTGAATGCAGCACATCTTTTTTAGGAAGGACGTCACTATGACAAAAGAGCTTGTGAGATTCTAATGGTTTTAACAGAAATGTGCGAGCGGAGTCTTGGAACTTTTAATGTACACTTTTAACCAAACTTCGAACAAGAGAAATACTTCTTCGCGCATTATACGCGATGCATCCAAGGGAAGTTTTTAAAATGCAGGGACATCGGAAAGGAGCACGATCATTTATTTCCGGCGTGTAACAAATACTTTCCATGTTCTCCATAAAGTTCCTTCCACCAACGTTGAAGTGCGCATGGAAGATTTACGACAGAACAGATACATTCAATGCGAGAATCGAACATTCGCATAGTATTAAGATTCATTTTATGTTCGTGTATTTGCATTACTTTGGATTTCTGGCGTAAATTTGAAATACATATGAAACCGCATCAATTCAATGAAAGACTTCAACCTTTCGAATTACACGACAAAATTGACTTTCAATCTGTCTATACGTAGTGCATCCATTTTGGGACACCTCACAGGAAAATTGAGAGGGAAAAATCTTTCGAATATGGAACACGATGAAATTCAGTGCGTCCGTTTCATTCACAAAATTGATAAACACGAGCAAATAAAGTACGTACTATCATTTGGATAAAAAAAAATTTTCCTCTGCCTGGGAAACGTCGAATTTTCAATATTCAGAGAAAAATGAGTCAGCTCGTTACCTCTATATTTCATTGCCAATTCGATGAATTGAAGCATTTACGGATATTAACTGTTACCCTTGATTCGTTTGATTCGTCGAACCGTGCGAATATCGATTAAGCTCAACGGGACAAGATTCTCGCGCGGATTACGATAAATTAGTGAATCAGCGCGCTGTATCAAAATCCTTACTCCGAACATTTGATGTAATATATTAAAGAACGAAATTCTTCGGCATTTATTTGCAAAATCATATAATAAAAATCAATTGAAATGAGATCACGTACAATTCTGACTAATCAACTATATTTATTTATGCTCGCATTGACCGTCTCAGAACCAGAATGAATTTTTCGGACCAAGGAACGTCACGGTAAGCTAAACACATCTGTTTCATATGGATGGTCATCGATGAACAATGAAAAAAAGAAGAGCGGCCGGGGAACGTTGGTTTCGACAGAAATCGAGAGAAACGATACAACGGGCGGAATCGTGCACACCTGATCGTTCATTCCCGGTTGAAATGGAGCAACTGATGCGTGATTATAACATAACTGTCGGTGCTGCGCGCCGTGAAGCGCAGGAACAACTAGTCGTCATAGCCGTGGCGATTCCTGCGCTCGCACGACTCGCTGCGCACGGCCGTGGGATATTTTCGACCGGAATGGATCACCGGGGCCCGGATTTGGGTCGGCCGTTAATCCGATTAAAATCAGCGCGACTGGCTTCCTTTTTCGGTTTCCGGTCGCGTAAATCAGCTTAGCCCGGGTTATTACGAACGTCTAGACCGGCGGCGCGCCGCGCGCTCTCGACTAAACCGAATCGGTTGAACGGATCGATTATTGCCTCGCTAAACAATCATTACTGGAACGCCGTGGCCCGCGACAAAGACTCGCCGGATTCCTTTGTTTCTAATCTCCTGTAATTCTTTTTAACGCGAGGACCGGGAGGCGCGACCGGTTGATTGAATTTTAGATTGGACCGTATTGAGACCGCGCGCACAATCATTTGCTATTGACCGCCGCTTCCACGCGCTGTAATATTGATTGCTGTAATTTCACTCGAGGCGTCGCGTCGCGAATACACCGAGAATTGGTCGTATCAGGGAAAATGAAGCGATCTTATCAATTCCGGAGCATAGATCACTCGTACAGTAAATTGTACGATAAACAGATCCCTACATTTATATCTGTTCGATCAAATAAATGAATGAACTCTTAGTAATTAATTAACATCTCCTCAGGTTTTCAATTTCACTTCGTGCATCGGAAATCTGAATCTCTTATTTAATCGGCAGACGCGCACGATTAATCATTTCTCTGAAACTTAAATTAACGTGACAAGTGAGGAGACTCCATTGCCGTCTATTATGAATTCAACGAAAGTTCACAAAGAAGTTGGATGATAATGGAGAACCGTTCATACGATATACAGCGCTGGATAAACGGAATGGCAGCGTTTCTCGAATAAAACTGCTGAAAGATAGAATCGTTTCCTGGAAGAGACTTAATCTCTCCTCCTCCCGGAAATACGAGGAGGAGCAAGGTCCATGCATAGCAAAACTTGAAATTAAAGACGATAGAAGGCAATAAACTTTGCCGAGCCGAGGATATTTACGGGTCTTGGAAAAGTATGCTTCGGCAGAAAATTTGCTTACTTGTTCACGCGCCGATAATTTCGTTCACATCTTCGACAGGGAATATCGTTTTCTCTTCTTTTTATACTTCTCGTAGATTCTGATATGATAAAATAATTTTTTTCCTCGTTAAGAATCGCCATTTATCTGCATGAAATATTGCCTCGTTTCGCTTATTTGGCTTTTACATAAAAGTGGAATACAGTGACGTTAAACGATCTTAACGCGAAATTAATGAACGCACTTTAAAATGGAATTACCGCATCAGAAATAGGGATGTCAAAGTAAAATATGGAGCCGGGCGTGACATGTTTTGCAGAGGAGGTAACTGAAAATAACGATCATCGATCATGCGAGTGATTGATTAAGCGTAAGGAGGAAAGTGAAAGGTCGCCTGGAGAAGGGCGGACTTAATTATCGGCTGATCAAGTGGGCTACATTAAGTCGAGGTCCTCGGGGGAGTACGCGCCGATTAAGCCTTCTTCACGATGTTTACACCTCCGGTAACCTTCGCGTCGATGTCACGTGGTGACGCGGGTCGACCGTATACGATGTCGTATATAGTCACGTACCCGCTAACTACTCGACGAAGAAATTAGGGATAATGCTGGTGTCAGCTTCCGGCGTCACCCTGAAATTGCTTCCCATCTGTTCGGGGGAGCTTTGATTGATAATCTTCGTGTAAAATGCATTAGGTCACGCGACGCCTCTTCGACTTCCTCTGGCCACACATCCACTCCGATCGATTTTTCTAACATTCCCAGGGCATAGCTTCTCATAACGATGTCACCAGGTACCACGCGAAGATTAATCAAACATCCTTCCTCCTCTTCGATGACATTTACTCAAGTCACTACCTCCAAGCATTATTATTTTTTTTTATTAACATTTTTTTACGTCATACGAATAAATGGTTAAAATTCATGGTGCGAAATTTATGAACAGTTAATTTAAAAGTAGATTACATATTTGACGCCGTGTAGTTCAAGCTTTCAGTCATTTGGCACGTCGCAACGTTAATTTCAAAACTATATAAAGCGGGTATTGTTGATCGTTGAATGTAACACGTAATTCCTGTTCGATCCATCGACACATTGATTATAATTTGGTCACGCGTTTGCGGCGTGTGTTCGCATCGGCGTCGCGCGACCGCCTGACCAAATTCGAATGATACACCGACGCGATCTTCACGGACGCCTTGCAAATGATGTAACAACGCCGGAACTAATTAATGCAGTTGCATAAATTTCTGAACAATTTCGTTTGCCCAATGCCAATTCGCACGTGATGAAATTCAATGACACTAATAGGCAAATTGGATTTGCCGCATACCATTAACTGTTTTCTCTTCCGTGAAGCCAGCCGGATATAAATTTAAATAGAGAATTTGTCAAATTTCCGTTCTAACGAACCTGGAAATATATCCAACTTTCGCTCGAAATTTACGCCTGCGGTAAAAATCGTACATTTTAAAAAGCGGCTAACGATCTGGCCGTGATGTATGTTTGACCAACCACCACTTCGATGCAGCGTGATAAATTGGCGGAGAAGACCCAACCCCCTTTTTCACCCACTCCCCGGTTTTGTTCCTCCGACGATACATCAATGACGATATTCCCCGGCGCCGACAAAAGGATCAAATAAAAAACAGACGTTAGGAAGAGAGAATAGAGGGGGGAAAAAAGAATTGCGCGTTGCAAAAATCTTGCGTTACGAGAGTCTCTGAAAGCGAGGCTAGCTATCACTGCGCGAGACAAAGCGCAGGACAGGCGGAATCGTAAAAGAATAAAGTGGAGAAGCGGCAGCGTGAGCGACAGTGATTTTCGAATCTCCCTCGTGGAATCCGCGCTGCGGGAGAAGAGTCCTGGCGCCGTTCCTTTCTGGCAACCGGGTGTATCCTCGAAACGAGGCATCGCCCGGAGCTATTTCATATATGAAGAAAGAAACGACGGGCCATTGTGCGAAAAAGGGACCGGAGGCCGCTGATGATACAGAGAGAGCGTTCGATGATCGCCCGTGAAGGCGTGCGCGGAAAGAGTCGCAGAAAAAGGGAAGAAAGTAAAGCCCGGCGCTTGTACTGTGCACACGTAACCGGGATGTTACGAATCGGTAATGGACACAAAACACGACGAGCCATTCTACGTTCGAACATCCGTTACGTAACAGATTGCGTGACACGTAATACGGGGCCGATCCCTATTAACCGATTACAACGACGAAACGAGCGGAATTGATAAATTGCCTTTGAAAAATATAAAACTGATACCTCAGATCGATTGGGTCGAGGAGGAAAGACTCGAAGGATGCAAGAATTACTTGGCAGGTGTTGGCTTACCACGTGAGATAGTGAGTGGCCTAATACAGGCGCCGCGCGGCAGCCTCGTTTCTCATCGTAAGCGCTTGAAAGGAGAAGAGGCGAAAATGGAGAGAGGTGGACGGGCGCAGTTTCGAACGTACATACATAGCCGCCCGGCGGAGTTTTGGGCAAGATGTTCACGGCAATTCATTAAGGCAGGATGCATATATCCTTTTTTCCGCGCGCGCACACCGAGGGAAGTAACGAGTAAAGTTGGTGGCCTCTGCTTACTCCTATTTTCGATGATGTAACCAACGGCAGTGGGGGAGGTTAGAGCAGCGTCCTTCCAGTTTCCTCGTCCGGCCAACCTTTTCCCTTTATCTATTCCCATCTCTGGTTATCTCTGTCTCTCGTTCGCCGGGACTCCGAGATATGCGTCTGCAGACAGGATAGCGGAGTTGGCTACCGTCCAAGCAACTCCGACCAATTGGCTCTAGCAGGCGTTGCAGTATGTTTGAGCGTCTCTGGAATGTTTGGTCCGCAAGCCTCGCAAGCTCCGGCATCGAATTTCTTCCTCTCCTCCGCCGCCGTCTCCTTCCATCGCGCCCACTCTCGTCCTGGCAGGCACGCGATCGATATATAGTTCCTTCCTCTTGCTACCGGATTAATTGCTTTCGTATAAATCCGAACGGCGATCGATAGTCGCAGCGACGAGCCACCGTGGCTGCTGGCCGGCCACGTCGCGTCGCGTCGCGCCGTGCCGTGCCATCGCGCCAATACAAATGATCACGGTGGCAAAGGTGCCGACGAGCGTCAGAGACGTGTGCTCGATCATACAAGTTTCGAACTAGGTCTCGTCCCTGTTACTCCTCACGACGGATATTATGCATATTATGGTTATCTTCTTAAAACGAAAATCTATTAACACTCCGTCTTCAAATGAACACGTACGATTTTTGGAATAAATTTCTTTTTTTAAGATATATGTATATTTAAGTTTCCTGTTTTTAACATAAGATACAATAAAATGTGGAAGATTTTGAAAAAACAGAATACTGCTTCCTTTATTAATTATTCTGTGATTGCAAATAAATGCTCCACGTGCACCGAAAAAATTCGACCCGAAAGGGACTCTTCCCTCCTCCCTTCCTTCGGCCCATCTCGTGACTCTGTGTCACAATTTTCAGAATAAATTACTTTTTTTAAGATATATGCATATTTAAGTTTTGTATTTTTAACATAAGATACAGTACAATGTGGCAGATTTAAAAAAAAACACAGAATACTGCTTGATATTTGAAATAATGAGTTCAAATTTCCTATTCTATTATTAATTATTGTGTGATTGAAAAGAAATATTCCACGTGCATCGAAAAAATTCGACCTGAAAGGGTAGTAGTGATCTCTTCCTTCCCCCTTCTTTCGGCCCATCTTGTGACTGTGTGTCACAAATTTTAAAATAAATTTCTTCTTTTGAGATGTATGCATATTTAAGTTTCCTGTTTTTAACATAAGATATAATAAAATGTGAAAGATTTTGAAAAACAGAATACTGCTTTATATTTGAAACAATGATTTCAGTTTCCACTTCCATTATTAATTATTGTATGATTGCAAAGAAATGTTCCACATGCACCGAAAAAATTCGACCTGAAAGGGTAACAGTGACCTCTTCCCTCCCCCTTTCTTTCGGCCCATATCGTGAGTTTGTGTAACAATTTTCAGAATAAATTTCTTTTTTTTAAGATATGTGCATATTTAAGTCTGTTTTTAACATAAGATACAATGAAATGTAGAAGATTTTTAAAAACAGAATACTACTTCATGTTTGAAACAATGATCTCAGTTTCCACTTCCATTATTAATTATTCTGTGATTGCAAATAAATGTTGCACGTGCACCGAAAAAATTCGACCTGAAAGGGTAACACTGACCTCTTCCCTCCCCCTTCCTTCGGCCCATCTCGTGACTCTGTGTCATATCGAATATCGATAGGGTGTTACAATCGCTGTCCATTATCAAAGCTCGATAATATTTAAGTGTCCGGACGTATTTTGGTATTTTTGCAAAGGGGGCGTGTTCCGACGGGAATTGGGGCAAACTTTTGCCAGCTAAAGTTTCTTTGACACTGCTCGGTTAAATTTGCACCTGCTGCTAACGAGTTCCGAACAAATCTACGCTCGGAAGTTTATGCATTCTTGTCTGTAATTTTTGTCGCAATAAAGATTCGCTACTGTTGCGCGATGATGACTTCAATAAAATGGTTATTTACTGAAAGAGACTCTGGTTTCGGAATTCAAATTCATCTAGCGGCGGCGCGACGCTTCATGGGATTAAATCTTACACGATACCTTCATGACGAAATTATTATTATGCAAGAGACGCGGCGCGTGTCGTGATTACCCAAAAGAATTCTGCGACACGAGACGATAGAGGGAAAATACCGTGAGTAAGTGGACCATTTATTATCTAGACAGAGCCACAATTCATTGGGAGGAAGAATGACGCGCTGTGGGATGGAGGGAAAAGTATATAGCGAACACTCTGGATCTTAAGAACAGTTATTGTTAGATGTATAAACGAGGCTATAAAGTACCGCTTTGTATCGGCCAGTAAAATTGCAGGTAATTTCACAGATCAGAGATCGTTTCGCTTTCGTTGTGTCCTCCCATTTGGAAAGTTGAAGCTGTAGAGATTCAAAAGCTCGAGTGACACGTATCAGTAAAAAATTCCATACAATTTTTGTTAAATATAATTATGTAATTTTTAATAATACTCAAAACGACCTGTTATTCTTGGACGAATGCCTCAACAAGAGTCAGTTTATTTCCATAAGATAATTGTAAAGTACAACGTTTCGGCTCATTTGTAAGCCCTTATCAAGTGTTAATATTATAAAAGGTCAAAAACACAAACTTCATAGTCCCGAAAACGGCACCATTCAATTAAAATGTCACTAAATTGTGACTACATTGATTTACATAACTATGACATTGGACCACAACATGTCTAAATTCCAATTTTTAACATAATTACGTAATATTGATTCGTGTAAAAATGAATTACATAGAAAAAAGCTTAACATTTCTAGTTGCGTAATCTTATAGCAAAAAGAGAAAATAAAATTCGTGATAATATCTGTAGAAGAGGAGACTAGAATTCAGAGTTTTATGCAATAGGTACGAGACGTAACAAACTGACGCTTGCGGAGGTAATTCAATGGGTAACCCTGAAAACGCGTTTATGTAAACCTTAGAAACGGCCGCGGATGAGGTTATTTGTCCTCGAAATTCTGTAATAATCGAACGCGTATTATTCCCCGGAGTCATGCTGAAATACGTATTCCCAGAAGATGGATAAATTATTTTCTCTCTTGCTGACCTCGTTGCACGGCCACGCACACGTCGCCGTTCATAAATTTCGGGTCACTGCTACAGATTCCACTTTAATATAAATTTCTTATCGCCTCAAACTAGCTGCAACTTTATGCCAATTTACACGTCATAAATACAAAACCAATTATCGGTAGACTGATCTCAAAGTCCCCACGCAATCGGAGTGTCCAAACAGACGTGATATATCGCATAAGTGTATAGACATAAATCATCCCCTTTGACAAATAATTAATTTAAAAGTTAAAACCAATTCCCTCGGCAATTCGAGTCTTCTAAAAGTATTAGTCATGTCGTAGAACAGTGGGACTTGGACGGTAATGTCCAAAGACGAAGGACGATTTAACTCTAAAGGGATTAATTCCGTTTCAGAGGAACTGAATTTTTTTTAGCACATATGTAAGCTGATACTAAAAAACGATTTTTATTCCGAAAGGACGCGCGCTAGCTTTTTCGTGGTACGGAGATAAGAAGGCTCGCACAACGGAAAAGCAAGAGGAGAAAAAAAGGAAGAGCTGAAAGGCTTAATGAGAACCTTTATACGTCGGATCTACTTTATTACGACAAAAATTCAAACGATTTATCATTCAGTTAAAGGATTTCCTTAACCTAGATTTTACCTGACCCAAATCGGGTATCTAGCACAATGAGGTTTTACTCTGATAATTTCATGCATGCTCAATTGATTGTGCAAGAATTATATAACGTTTCATTAAAAAAACTGATACAAGTCTAATATCGAATTTGCATTGCAGAACGGCAATACATATTCTTAAGAACATTTTTAATGCACCGTGAATGCTGAACGAATTCTGTATAGGAAAAAAATAAAAATGCTTCGGTCTCCAACAATTTTTTCCCGACTTTCGTACAAACAATACTTTGTGTGCACAATGAAGAGTGGAGTAGCGAAAAAAGTTTTCACATCCCGGCCGGAGCGAGTACGATTTGCAATTGACGCGACAACTCACGTTTGAGGGCGGATTCGACGGGGTTCAAGAGGATATACTGCAGAGCCGACCTTTTTGTAAATAAAACAAAGTATTACCGGATATCGAGAGGCTGCCTAAAAGACTCGACGTCGGAGGCTGCGCGAGTACCTCACTACACAACGGTGGAAAGAAGCTCGAGAACTAATTACGAAGTTTAATGGATCGCGAGAGAAGAACGAGGGACTCGTGCCGGTAAATGACTTTCTTTCAAGTTTTAACAATTACGAGCAGCCGTTTACGCGGGAGGATGTGAAACACGGTGTCGCCTGCAATTCCAATAACGATAACGCGGAATTTTTAGCACGTGGAGGACCGTTAAACCGAAGTACTTGCCAAAGAATCTCAGTCAATCTTAAGCACTGATATTTTCGAATCTAAATATATCGACCAGAGAATTTATGTTCCCACACGAACATTATGTGTCCCGTAATCTCGTAAATTCGCGTTTACATCTCGGAGATCGAATTACACCGTAACGCAATCGCACGGGCTCTTAAAAGCATACCAATTACGCGAGGGAGTACGGTGTTAACAGAAGATAGAGGACAGTCGACCATCGGGTTGCCAGCAAAAGGAAAAAAAGAGGAGGATTATCAGGGTTTAATGGAGTAAAGGTAAAAGCGGTGAATGGGCGAAGGGTCGCGTAAACGGAAGGGAAATACGTCCGTAAAAAGGTAAAAACTGTTGCTCGATAGGTGGGGCAGGAAATTCGCCTCATTTACGTTGGAGTATACGTTAGGGGTCGGGAACGTTAAGTTTTTATGGTTACGGTTTAGCGCGACGCGATGCCGTGCGGCGTCTTACGAGTTCTTTACACCCGTGGATGCTCGCATTACGGATTCTTGTTCCGGTGTCCTCGGGAAAGCGTGCAAATAGAAATAAGAGGAGCACGGCCGGGGGGGTGTACTCCGTGAAAGGCACTCAAAGCGAGCTCCTCCTCCGCGCGTCGCATCCCATCGCCCGAGGAGATATTGTGATTGCTCGCGATAAGGAAAAACTCCGGGGTGCATCGCATCGGCAGCGGGCCATAAAAGTAGAGTAAATGTAGAACCAGGCTATTGAGCGTCCACAGGAAATTGAACTTTACGTCGGTAGCGAGGAGGCGAGGCGACGACAGTCGGTCCCAATTTGCGCTCGCTGAAAACGCCGCCGCTCGCGCCGCGATCCGATTCATCGTTACAGCGGACAAATCTATCTGCTCACTGGCACGTACTTCCAATGTGCTTGGTTGCGCCCCGCGTACCGCGCGACCGAGCGGAAATACGCCGGCTTCGAAACAGCTGGAAGTAACGGGCTGCCGAATATAAAATGCTTTTTCTCAATTCGCCTAACGCGCATAAAAAGAGCTTATCGACATTCGATTTCCATAACTGCGATTCCGTTTTATGAATACAGCCAGCCGATTATTCTAATGGTTAAATCATATTATTATACAAAAAGCTTCGTCGAGAGTCTATTTATTTATTAGCAATGTGAATTTTGAAATTCATTTTATGTTTTCAATTACATTAAAAAGAAGTGGATCGCTTTGATGGAACTTTCGCGTGATTAAAGCTCCGTCGATAGGGGAAAGGCTTTTCATAAAAAATCAATCACTAACAGCCCTGGATAACGGTGTCATTCATTGAAACGGAGCGTTCGATGGGAAGATCGCTAGAGATGCCTACCCTCTTCGTAGAATAACCCACTAATGAACTTATCAAGCCGTTTATGAAGCGTTACGACATCGCTAATTGAGAGAGCCCCCGCGAACAGCAATTTAAATCCTACTTGAACGGAGATTGCATCTATAATCTGAATGACACACTGTCAAACACCGATATCAACGACAAGTCTCTCGCGTATTCAAGCAAGAATAGTATAACTATAGATTTTCAACAATTGAGTAGGAATATTCTGAATGGAATCGTGAATTCAGTCAAACCCGAGACTCGGGATTATTTAGATCTCCGTATTTGCGGATTCTAACACCTCGGTTAGATATTCTTAATGGGCCGTTGCGAGGGGAACGGCTGCGTGCGGAGAAACATCCATGTGGACATTGCGGACGCGTTGAATTTTGCATACGCCCCGCATAAACACTTTCACGCGCATTCTGCAACTGCGCGATGCAGATTCCACGACGTTCCCACTCGGAATTTCAGATGTATCTTCATACCCGCGGTCGACGTCCCTCATAAATTACTGATGTTTTATTAATTAGAAGAGCGACGATTATTATCCCGTCCCCGCGTTAAACCTGCACTATTCATGTTCCGGTTACACTTCGCCCAACGCTCTTACAATTTCAATTGCAATAAGCGACTACAAAGGCAGTAGAAATTCTTTGCGGAGAACGAGAGTCGACTAATTTTTGTATGAACGTAAATTGAAAACAAGCGATTGTAAACATTTTTTAAACCTCCATTAGTCCAGGTAAATGGACGGGCGTTTAAGTGAAAATGAAACGGGATGAGTCAGACGGCGGCAGTTTTTCACGCGAATCTATTAATTGGATCTGCGCATATACAGCGGTGCCGATCGGAACGGAAATGGTTTTAATGAATCCTTGATGAGGCATCAGAAGTGGCAAGTGAGCAGGGGATCGTTTAAGCTCCGATACAGGTTACCGGAGTATCCATCAACGGGGCAATTGCCCGAGCGAGTAGGGGCTTTGTGCAAATGGAAAGCGGAATGACAACGATTACCCAGCTACCGATCCCTCCCCCCCGCGCTGTCCCCCGCTCGATGCCTTTGTTCCAGTAAATTTTCTGTGATCGGGAACTCTATAAACAACCTGTGACGGCCAGTGTCGCTTACAAAACGGTCGCTGCAATGCGCGGAACGCGGGATATTCGCGGACGATTTACTGCCTTCCCGCTTATTTATTGCAACCGGGACACCGGGCCAGACATTCGCTAATAATATTTACTTTGTACTAACGTGACGCACGAACGAGACGAAATGCGAATTATCGTCCGCCCTTGTTAGTATAATACGCATTCCAATGCACTTTAAACGCCCGTACTTCGAACGTACACATTTTGAAATATTTGCTCCGCCATATATCAGCGCGTATCGTCTAACGCCGTTACCATGATATGTGAAGCACACATGTATTTCGATTGAGTGAAATAAATAATTTGGAACAGGCGGGGGAAAAGGAAATTCGATTTCCACAGTACATATATACTAACTCCGAGCGTATCCAGCAACGTAATAAAACTTTCTGCCAGTACCTTTAGCTGAATCGAAGGGATCGCGAGACGAGGCCAAGAATGTAGTTTCAGGACTTACCTGTAACAAAAAAGGAAAACACTGGTTAGCGCCGTGAGGAAATGCTCGCGCGTGATGCCGCGCGGAAAGTAAGTTGGCGCCTAATGTTAATTCGATTCAGTTAAAGAGGGAGTCGGACGGTGGGACGTGTCGCCCGTAGACGAGATTTAACGCGATTTCATGGGACCGGGCACTCGACCAGCCATCCGGCCGAGTGCGGCGCGCGAATTTTCGGAAGTCCCGTCGCTTCTTTCGCGCGTGCACGTTCGAACCAGAAATTCCGCAATGCGGACCTATCGGGGTTGAATTCGCAGACCGGCCACATACCGGGTGTTCCCCCGCGCGCTTCGGCCTCTTCCGCTCTTTGAAAGATTAATTATTCAAACTGTTACGGCTGCACGTTC
>SMSR01008087.1:101039-114693 GCA_019453355.1 Ceratina japonica | reverse complement strand
CCACTTGTTGCATAAACAATTGGCCCAATTTTTCAATTGTTTACTCGTTTACGGTCGTAAAAAGATTCGTTAATGCAAAACGAAGGTTCCACCGAGACTTGAACTCGGATCGCTGGATTCAAAGTCCAGAGTGCTTACCATTACACCATGGAACCACTTGTTGCATAAATAATTGGCCCAATTTTTCAATTATTTAATCGTTTACGGCCGGTTAAAAGATTGTTTAATCCAAAACGAAGGTTCCACCGAGACTCGAACTCGGATCGCTGGATTCAAAGTCCAGAGTGCTTACCATTACACCATGGAACCTCTTATTTGCAATTTTTTCGCTAATCAGCGTTACCAAATTCGATATTCCGCGAGGAATTACGTTCAGCAGAACTCCAAACACCTTATCGCAAAGTCTCCTCTACTTCGGACTCATTTATCAACCGTAATCGGTCATTTCTTTTTACAATTATCATCTGTAATATTTGTAACAGTTTGCACAATATTTCGCAAGCGCGAGAATCCAGATTTATCTAAATTTGAGAAGGAGACAGTGACGCATTTTACGAATCGTTACAGGAGGGGAGCGAGAACCAGGCGAATTAATTTCCAGTCAAAGCATATTTTCTCGTTACGACAGCGCGACGCGGCGCATTCTCCTGGCCGACGTTCAATCAGGCGAGCAACCCCCGCGCGATACTTACCCCTCGGTTCGCTCGTTTGACCCTCGATTCCATTTCTCTGTTATACTTTCGGCCACAATGGCCCTCCTTACGGTTCGCTGATCGTTGACTGACAGCATCCCGGGCCGACGGCACGCTCTCGCGTAGGTGCGGCCCCGTCAACCCGGGACGACAGCCGACGGAGCAAGTGTTATTGTTCGGTCGGATTTCGGTGGACGGCGGGGATGATTCAGCCACCGTGCACGCGGACACGCTCGATGCATTTAATTAATTTGGTAATTGGGGTCCGCGCTTTGCCACGCGGCCTCGTTCAAACGTTATCCTCGCTCTATCGAGCTTTTCGAATTGCTTTCGCGGTTCTCGCGAGCAAACGCTTGTTTCATTATCCCGAAAGATCCCGACTGCAAGGGAAATCTCGTCGCCGTCGTTCCATTTGCATCGTTGCATAAACTTCTGAATTCGGTCTTTCCTCTCCGCGCCGTCTTCCCCGATCGGGTAAGAGCGTACGATTACACCTTTATGGTTTTACAACGTAGGACGAGACGGCGGGATCCTTTTTATCTCCGGATTCGATTGGACCGGCGTTCCCTTTTCCCTTCGAAATTCGCTTTATCGTCTCCTCTTCCCTCCTCGTGTGTACACTTATTTCATGCTCGGCGGAACATCGGGACTCCGGCGGAAACCAGCTTGCTCACTCGATAAGAGGCAAAGAAATTCCCGTCGAATCTCCCTCGTAGAAGAGAAGACGTCGCGTAATTCGTAGCTCCGCTGCAAACACTGGCGGCGGCCGCACGTCCGATTGTCGTTGCAAAAATCCTCTTCAAACGTACGTACATGCATATATGTACACGGCGACTCGAAGGACTACTCGTCGGTTCGACGAAAATCCGTGTAGCATCCGCGGAACGTTTCCCCCGCAGCTTGTTTTCTAATTAAGGCGCGACAAGCGTCAAGCATTGACCTCTGTTTCCCCGTCTTTCTCCGTGCCGTGGAATAAAATATTCGTCCACGCGTCCCGAGGCACAATGCAGGAAGTGCACGTTGGTACCGAGCCACAAAAGCCGGCGTGCAACCGGTGCGGTTGTCCGCTACTCTCCCTTCAACCCCTTCTTTATCTTTCTTTCTCTCTCTCGTTCTCTTTCTCGGCTTGGCACCCTCGCTCGCTCGCTCGGGCTTCGGTAGCAGAAACAGAAAGATGCGCCCCAGCGGCGCGTTTCTCCCGCTAATGAATTCCTCTTTATGCCAGCGAGTAATTGGTACCTCGCATTATTCTCAATCAGCGAGACTGTCCTCGCGACGACGTTGGAATGGGTTGCGCGGGGATCGAAAGAATCCGCGCGCGTCGAGGGAGCGAGAGAGAGAGAGAGAGAGAGAGAGAGGCAGACGACAAAGGAGGAACGACGCGGGGTGGAAATGCGGAGAAAACAGGGAAACAAGGAAACGCGCGGAGAATCCGAGGGAAAAATGTAGAAAAGAGAGGAAAGCGATAACGCGGAAGAGTCAAGGGGAAAAGGAAAAACGGATCGTTCGCTGGAACGGGATGGATGGGCGCGAGTCGATGGACGAGCGTAGGAGCGACGGGATGACAAAAGGAGCGAGTGGCAGAACGGAAGAAACGCGGGAAAAACGCAGCGAAAAGTGCATCAACGATGGGAGGAAGGCACGTTCGCTGATTTACGAGCGGCAGTTGCTGGAAGGGCATTAATATTCGTGACGGAATATTAAACCGCGAGCGTCAATGGCCAGAGGTTCAAAGGGATTTTCCGGCCGCGCGGCCCCGAGGAAAAGGGAAGAAGAGAGAGAGAGAGAGACGGATGGGAGCGCGAGGGTGCCCGGAGACAGATCGACGTTCCCGCAAGATTATGAGATTCTCGTTAAGTGTCACGCGTAAAGAGTTCTTTCATACGCGACCCCGCGACTCTTTTTTTTATCATCCTCGACGCCGACGTTGCCGTCGTTTATAAAATGTAAATGCCGCGCGAGGAAAAGATTTATCGGTGCTGGTTCGAGCGGGAGATTTATGTCGTTCAATTACAGGTTTAGAAAATATACGAGAGTAGACGTTTGTCCATTCAAGGCCGCGGAACGTTTGACTTGAAGAAGGAGTCTTCGATCAAATATCAATTAAGTAGCACGCAGGAATCTTAGCGTGAAACGCCGTGTCCGACAGAGAACGTTAATGAGATGAGGCAGCCGGAGAGGGTAGTTTCGGTAATAACGAGGAGCATTTTTATAACGAGGATCACCGTCGCGGAATCATCTCTAGGGAAAGAAGGGAGAGAAGAAGAGGCTCTGCGCGACGTCTCTCTAACCGACCTTCGTCTTGCTCCTCCTCGTTCGTCGTCGTCGTCGTCGTCGTCGTCGTCGTCGTCGCGGGGAGACTTAATTATCTAATTAATTAACCTCAATCAGAACGATGAGTAATTTCTCGGTTCGCTGGCGCCTTTGCCGTTGCGCCGAGACTTTCTTGTCACGCCGACACGACTGTGGCCCCGAATCACGGATGAGTTCACGGCAAATCGATTATGTCCCGATGCTTTGCTATCGCCCGCCTCTATTTAGGCGCGCCGTCCGCGCAGGATCCACGATCCTCCGGCGTTATCCTGTTTTCCCTGGCCGACCAATTTGCTCCTGCATCGGATCCGTCCTACGCTCCACGCTATCTTGCCCTCCTTTATCTTCGCCTCTTACACGAAACCGATCGCGTGATAACTCGCTCGTGAAACGACCGGGCGGCGACGCGAGTTTGTTTTACCGGAGGTTCCCTCGGCTGGAAACTGCGTTCGACAAAGGAATCTTTGAGAAAACTCCCGAAATTTTAGAATATCCTGTAAATAAACGTACAAAAGTACGTTACATACGAATTTATTAGTGTATTCGTATGGAAGTTACGAGAATTACATAAGTAGACAACGCAAGTGCGTGCCATCCCTATCACGCACAATCACCGACGGGTTCGGCATCGACCGGAGATCGTTTTCCGAATTCGTCCTTTTCTGGGGATATCCACCGTTGAAGTAGGATCGGTTGAGCATTCCGTATGAAATTTATATTTAAAGGAATCGGATTGTTAAAATTGAAATATTGTATCAAAGATAAACATTGTAAAGAGGAATTTGTGCGTAAGAATGCGTCGCATCGATACGAAGTGTAATGTGTGATGAAAAGAAGGGGCACGAGGGTGCGTGAGTCGTGAAAAACTACGACAAGGCGATCGTTATATTGAAAACGAGGGAAAACTGTAAGTTTCATTTGAAGCTGTAAGTTTCATTTCAATTGTTAAGCGAAGAGAGTATTTTGTCCGCTCTTATTAACCCCTTGGGTACATTTGACGTCTGAGACACGTCATTTTAGTTGTATTTTGTTGTTATTAATTTATTTTTGTTTTGCAATTCTAATTACTTGAGGACATCTTGATACTACGTATGTCACCAATATTTTAGAAATAAATAAATTCTTACGTAAAATGTACTGCTTTTACATACAACTCCGAGCAACCAAAAATTATATCCGTTCCACATGCAAATATTTTCTCAAATAAATCCATACCCAAGGGGTTAACGCGTAAAGACCGTAAATTCATCCCTCACCTAGCATACGTTTGTGAGAAACTTAGGTTCATACTAAATTCAATTGTCATTAAGAAAATTAAAATTCATTTTGTCTTTACGCCCCACATCGAGTCCTTTGATCAGGAGACCAGATCCTACACCCCAACCGAACTCGTGGAAAGGAAAAAATTAATTCGGTTTCAATCCTTACATACAAATACTGTCATATCGTTAAAATGAATTGAAATACTTATGGAAATCCTCGCGAGTCCCACTCAGTGATATTAATTCAATTAGCGGTCTACTGTGTCGCGTTAAACGAAACGTTCTATCCGACCCCCTGTGTAAATCGTTCGGCACCCTCCGCGAAATAACAACACGCCCCAGTTTGGAAACTGAAATTCCGAGCGAGAGAGAGTCTTCGTCCAGGATTCTCGCCGACAAAAGCGACGTTCACCCCCTTCCTCGGCCGCCCCCGTAACGGTGTAACTGACGTTTCTGACGCGTCAAGTGGATCCACCCAGAAGGCACGCGGACGAGGGGGGCACCGGACGGAAGCTGCTCGTCGATCCATATCGGCTACTGTTTTACATAAACACCGACTCGTCAGCGACAGGGACGGAAATCGCAATCGCGACGCCATCGAGAGGGCACAGGGATTCCTCTAGAAGCCTAAGCGATCTCAAGTGTTTTCGCAGTTGACTCGCGGCGTGTTTGCGCGGCGAGCGAAGCTTTTTAAGCACGGTTTAACCCTGGCCCCGGGGCCCCCGGTTCCCGTTCGGCTAACTTCGTATTTAGTCAGTCGACCCGGAGCCGCCTAGGCGCGATGGGAAACGACAAGTGGCGGGCCTCCACCCTCCTGCGACGATTGCCGACCGCCTTTCATGTGCTAATTCCTGTTTATTTAATCGAACGCTGACGCCGATCGGCCTCGGTCCGCGAAAGGGCGAACGATCGCCCGGGGATTAATTTCTAATATGCTTTAATGTCTCGGAGCGTGGATCGTTCCGACGAACGCGTTCAGACGAATCAAAGATTCCTCTTTGTAAGAGCAATGTCGCCTGATGGTATTACATTGTTAGGAAATCGTATAAGTGCGGACACACAATGTTAAGAGGAGTTGCTCGAAACGGATGTGATTTTAGGATAAGAGTCGCGATCGGGAGAGAATTGACACAGTCAGTCGAGACCCGTTAAGACGAGCACATCGATAGTTACGCTCTACATTTATTAAAATATATATATACTAATCCACATATTAGATACGAGNCCCTGGCCCCGGGGCCCCCGGTTCCCGTTCGGCTAACTTCGTATTTAGTCAGTCGACCCGGAGCCGCCTAGGCGCGATGGGAAACGACAAGTGGCGGGCCTCCACCCTCCTGCGACGATTGCCGACCGCCTTTCATGTGCTAATTCCTGTTTATTTAATCGAACGCTGACGCCGATCGGCCTCGGTCCGCGAAAGGGCGAACGATCGCCCGGGGATTAATTTCTAATATGCTTTAATGTCTCGGAGCGTGGATCGTTCCGACGAACGCGTTCAGACGAATCAAAGATTCCTCTTCGTAAGAGCAATGTCGCCTGATGGTATAACATTGTTAGGAAGTCATGTAAGTGCGGACACACAATGTTAAGAGGAGTTGCTCGAAACGGATGTGATTTTAGGATAAGAGTCGCGATCGGGAGAGAATCGACACAGTTAGTCGAGACCCGTTAAGGCGAGCACATCGATAGTTACGCTCTATATTTATTAAAATATATACATATATACTAATCCACATATTAGATACGAGTCAATTATTGTGAACATCCTGACCACAAGACGATTACATCTTCGATCTCTCCACGCATCGTCTGTTAATACACGTATCGCTGTCATTACGTTCGCGGGAGGATCATTATCACCGAAACTCATATTTGTTCTCGTTTCTAACACATTTTAATTATCCCGGGAATCTTTCATTAGGACAGACGAGATCGCGAGAATTCAGTGTTGTGGTTATTATTATTATTATTATTATTATACGACTGTAATTTGGGGAAAGTGCGAAGGCTCGCTAAAAGCGGATACTGCAGCCTGGACCAATTAGCATCTCCGTAAATCACCGGCGAATTACTTTACGAGCTCGCCGCGATAAAATCGCCGGACAAGCCTCATCTCCAGCCTCGCTTAACGAACGATAACAATGATTCATGCGGCGAATTTGATTATCGAGTGCGCTGGACTTTTTAATTCCCACAGCGCGAGACAGAGCTTAATCGCGCATAAAAATTACGTCCCTGCATCGCTATATGAAAAGGCTGAGTATGTAACGCTTCCAATAAAAGTTGTAGGTATTTGCTATTACCTGTACGTGCCGTCCGGAGAGAATAGGACCGTTTCGCGCAGATTAGAAGGTTGTGGGTTCGCAGCAAACGTCTCAGGATTCACGGATACGGCCTCAGTATACAAGAATAAACAAGAATCATCGTCGGAAAAGAATGGGATTGCATTGGGAAGTGGTAAATATGAGGAAAATGCGTAGAACGATCAAAAATTGAAGTGTGTCCAGTCCTACTCTCTCGCGACGGCGAGTATAGAAGACAGGTCGTACGTCGTACAGAATTTTTTTCTACAGGATTAATCAATTGATCACACCGCGAGTGTAGGGACCCTCAAGGTAGCGACTGGACACCTATCTAAAACTGCGCCTAAACCGGAAGTTGCAGATTCAGTTTGCGAGTTAGATGAACGTAATGACAGTGAATATAGACTATGTTCACCGTCAATGCTTCAGTGACGTAAAAATTGACATTTCTAAAAATACCGGTAATAATAAAGTAAAGTTGCATTGTGTTGTTTATGAATATTTATTTATCGTGAAATTTGCCAAAAAAATGACTAATCGAAAATATTGTAAGAGGATAAATACAGCAAATATTAACTAAAATAAATTATTTTCAAGTATGCCAAGTTTAATCCCCATTTCCGGTTTAGGCGCACTTTTTCGCAGCAAAAAAAAATCATTATATCGGTGTCCAGTCCCTACTTCGAGGGTCCCTAAGCGAGTAAACCTTCGTATCGATTTGACGACAGTCGATTATTCGGTTCCAAATCACGATGCCGTGCAGCAACGTTTGACAGATTCTCGTCTCTCGTTTATCGGAGGGACGTGTCTCACCTCGCGCACTTCAACCGGGCCCATCGTTCACGGGAACTTTTGTATCGACTAATGGATCGCGTCCGCGAACATGTTCTTGCAACGGCAGAGTTACTTCTCCCGGCTGGCGAGGTCCTATCCGGTTCTGAAGCTCGTTGACGTATACGATCGCCAGGTAAACTCAGACTTGCTCGCCGCGATTCTGATTTTCACTTCGTTTCCATTCCCGCAGTCGTTCATACGAGCTTACGTGTTGGACAATGTGTACGTTTGCGTGCTTATGCACGTACTTTTCTACGTGGCGCTATGGTACGCGACCACGGTGAGTCCAGTTGTTCTTAACGAGTAAATGAACGGTCGTTGATCAATGCTTGGGCTTAGGTGATACGGAAAATGGAGAAGTCGAACAAGACGATGCTGAAAATCATGGAAGAAAACAGGACGGTGCGTCGACCGATGCTCCATTCAATTAAAAAATCGTATTGATCCTTCGTTCATTGTTGCAGAGACTGCAAGACGTAGCCGCGTTGAAGGACAAGAAAACAGAGTACGACCAAGTCGTGGTTAAAACGGTTAGCGCCGAAACTAAACATCATTTTATTTGCGCTTAGTGTTTAAATGTTTGTATGCAATGTAAATGTTTCTCTGCTCTATTATACTATGTACAGTATGTTTTTTTTTAATGGGTTACTAGCCCGTAAAATAAACTAAACTAAAATGGAAATTATGTATAGAACGTAATTGATTAGGATTTATCTCTTTACAGAAAGACGCGCAAAAGTTGACGTCGGAAGAGCTGGAGGAGGAAGTAATTAGAAATACATTTAAAAATTGATACAATATTAAGAGATCATTGATTAATTTAGATGCGACGATTGAGCACGGAACTGATCAACGCCGCGGGGAAGCTCTCGGAGTTGGAGAAGATCGTCGAAAAAGTACAGGAACCTATCTGTCCCGTGGGCACGTCAACGGTCCGGCGGTTCACCGATTGTCATTAAGCCGTAGTTGATTTTCAGTACAAGTCCAGCGGGAAATCGTGCGAGAGTTCTGCGGGCGACATCGCTGACCGAGAAAACGCGAACGAGGTCTCTCGCGAGGGACGCGAGGGCTCGCTCGAGAATCTCAAGGTGCGTTTCAATTAACGGCAGGTTTCTCCGGCGGTTCGATCGCTGTAATTGTCGCGAAAATCGAGACCCTTGCGGTCCGCCTCTTCGACGGCGTCTACGTCGTAACGGGTGAAACGGATTGTTCGGGGATTCTGTTCGGGAACTCGCGGCCACCGGGGCGAAGCGTAAAGTTATTTCGGTGTCTGCGAACGAAATTGGGAAAACGATGGGACTCGAGTTAGTTAAGACGCATTCAACGGAGAGCGGAAGGGTTGACGCTGACGTCGTTTCGGATTATCCCGTATTATTGTTAGGATCATTGTACGTTGACACGACGCTCGAGCGCGTAACGCATCAACAGATTGCTTAGATAATTGTGGCAATTACGGCGCGTGCATCATCGGTACTCCATCGGCGGGGCTGTAATAACGTTTACTGTTCCCGGGAAATCAAACGCGTAATTGGGATTAATATGCCGGTGTTTTCCCTCGCGATCAGAAATCAGCTGTAGCGTTTGTGTTAAAGATACTCGAGCCGTCCTTCCCACCGCCACCGCCACCGGAACCTCCTCGCAGGAAATATGGGATCTTTGTCACTCGACCTCCTGGCCAACGTCGTCCACCTCCCACAGCCGCGGCCCCGAAAATCGGATTCAAGTAACTTCGCCTCCGTGGAAGCCTCCTCGGAATCCGCCTTTCATCGTGAGCAGCCACATTCGTTGCCTTTTGCGATCGTCACTTTCATCTATCGTCAATCGCTAATTACTCGATTCATTAAATCTAACTATTTTAACCCGTCTATTCAGGCAAACACCTTTCACGAATGACTTTTTTTTCTTTTTTCTTTCGTACATGGCTATTTGCCATAAACCGTTGCACGCGCGTTAAGTGTTTTGCTCGGTAAATATTTTGTCAGTAGAATTATCGTCGCACATTTGTTACGGCAAACATCGGGTTTATCGCGAACCGCTAGAAAGACGAGTCTAACTCACCACTGATCAGCTTTCTCTTTCCCCGCTTCATTGCCCGATACGTTGCCCGGTATAATCGTGATTGTTGCAAACTTTCTCAAACGTTATTGGCGAGCGAAGAGTTCGTGAAAAAGTTGCCCCTGTCGACCTTCATCGATCGGCTATTGTTTAAGTTTAAGCTAAGCGTTTCTTTCAGGCACCGAGAAGTTCGTCTGGAGCGGTGGAGACCGTCGACGCGATGACAGGAGGAACAAACGTTATAGAAAATTCTTCGACGACTCCGTTTCAGCGCGTTACAACGTGAAGAAGTGGCAAGCCGAGTCGTTCAAACACGTGACACCCTTCACCAGGTCGTTGCTGGGTCTCCTCACGATTTTTACCAAAGATGACGTCTGATTCGTGATAAATTTTTGTGTCTTCGTGTCTTCGTGCCATTCTCTACTTGTTGATAAGAATATTAAATAAATGTATAGAAACTATATGTCTCGACCCAATAATCCTATTTCATTAAATTTACAGTTAAGGTAAGTCTGCAGTTAATTAAAACGGTTTCGCGGCTGGCAAAGGTTAATAGAAAAGCGTCGGTTTCGTCGAATCAGATACCATTGTGATCGTTTTCCACATTGAAAGCCGGAGTCGTAATGGGCTCTCGACCTACTCAACACTTCGCTCACGGTCTAATCTTGATCGCATGCATCCATTATAACGGGCGAGTATTATCACATCGTCGAGAAAACGCATTTGCATACACGTGACGCTGTCAATGCGGTTAATTAACGCTCATTCTCCATTTCTAAAACGCGTCCCAACTCGCGGGCCTTGTAAATTAACCATACGTCCTCTTAACGAGCATTGCCACCGATTCTCCCGCATAAGTAATCGTCCTCGAGTCTCTTATCGATCCGAGCGTATGCAGATCTTCGCTGTGTGTTTGCCTACACGAATCCTCGTTAAAGGAAACTCTTCACGCCCAGGTCTGGTTTTTTATAATTAATCCGGTCTGACTGTTAAAGAGTCCCCAGAATGTGTTTCCGTCGTTACAATGCGAGATACTGAGTGTATCTATCGGCGAACTACGGATAACGCGATAATTTGTTGCGCAAATAGTTTAATCGGTGTTTGAACGAACACGTGGTGAGTAGGAGCTGACGTTTGTAAAACGTGACTGCTGATTATTTTCTCTCGGTTATTTCTGTTCTCTTAATGTCTTCCATANTACGTCCTCTTAACGAGCATTGCCACCGATTCTCCCGCATAAGTAATCGTCCTCGAGTCTCTTATCGATCCGAGCGTATGCAGATCTTCACTGTGTGTTTGCCTACACGAATCCTCGTTAAAGGAAACTCTTCACGCCCAGGTCTGGTGTTTTATAATTAATCCGGTCTGACTGTTAAGAGTCCCCAGAATGTGTTTCCGTCGTTACAATGCGAGATACTAAGTGTATCTATCGGCGAACTACGGATAACGCGATAATTTGTTGCGCAAATAGTTTAATCGGTGTTTGAACGAACACGTGGTGAGTAGAACTGACGTTTGTAAAACGTGACGGCTGATTATTTTCTCTCGGTTATTTCTGTTCTCTTAATGTCTTTATGAATATTATTGAATTTATAGATAAGACACTTTTCCGTTCCTGTGTCACTGCATGCACTTTTAAAGATAATCGACGAACGAAAACGAACATTTTCTATTTACCAATTATTTTTATTACAAAAACAGACTGTTTATCGTCTCAATATATTAACACCTGGGATTTTGCGATACGAAAACAACTTTTTCATTCACCTGAACAGCGTGTAATCATTCGACGCAACGTATGACGCGCGTCGCGTTATATCAGGACACAAACAGTCCCACGGATATTACATCAAAGGCCGTCACTAAAGGGGAACAATGTACATTACTACGCCGTCATAAATTATACATACATAGATAGTTCGGTTCGCGACTACCGCCGATTAAAAGTCGCAGTGACGTCTCCGATGACTCGCGTTACAGACCGACACAAGAAACGATTCTGTATCGCGGCGTGGTAATTGAAGAAAATGAATTTCTTGCGGGGGGAAACGATTGCAGGAGGAACAGGTAACACGACTAACCGGACTGGGAAGGAATTTATGAAAGCGAACCGCTTCTGGTCTGACCTGCACGCGCTCGTATCACTGTCCTTGAGAGAACTGGTTGTACAGGAAAAATTCCCTTTGTCTTACGCACCAGATATGATATCGAATAAAATCGAGAGAAGCGTCTACTTCGGAATCGAAACGATTTATGTTACAGTGTTATTGTACTGAGTTTTGTACGATTTTTCCCGGTCGCTTGCACCGGTTAAACTGGCGAACGAGCCGACCGAGTCGTGGCACCCGGGATCGGCCGATCGGATCGGGCGCTGCGCTGCGTGGCGAATGTCCAACTTTCACTGACGACTCGTTAGGTCCGCCGCCGAGGTTTCGAATCATTCACAGTCATTCCGCGACGTCGGTACACCGCGGCAGGGTCGCTGAATTCTTCCATCGGACACGTTCTCCTCGATTCTCCGTGTAATTATTCGTTGTTATTTAGATCGTTTAATAAAGAACAAAAATTTGCCACGTGTCAATTCCAGTTTCGAACGTCAAATTTCTGCAATAGTGTTAGTGGTTTAATAACGTGGATCTCGTAAACAGTGTTTTTATAATGATCGATCTGTTACAGAGTTCGGAGAAACGTCGTTGAAGAAATTCTATAAGGAGAATAATTGTAATAAATTCGAAGAATAATTCGAAGAATTATTGTAACATAGTGGCGGTTGTAAATGGATTATTTTAATTGTATTCGAAGTGAATTGGTTTCGATCGTCGCGCGGTGTTTTCTTGAATGGCGTTCGGAACGGTTCGAAGAAAGTGGAAGTGAACAGAGAGCGAAAGTCTCGCTGTAACGTCCTCCACGTTGAAAGTCGACGGTCTACGCTCCGGCTGGCGCATCGTAAATGCTTCTCACGAGCACGTATTGTTCTAGGGTAACCGGGCGAATTTGTATGCTCTCAAAAATTGGGTTAAGGCATCGCCGCGCACCCGTTTACGTAACCGCAATACGTACCGCGTTCTCCTTTCGAATCGTTGCGAAACCCTTTGTGTACTCATTAATTCCGACGTATTTTATTCCCCGAGAACACGACTCGATTTTGACAATCGTAAATTAACTTCAACCGAGCTGAACCGTTTACAAATTCCGACGTTCGCAATTTGAAACTTGTCCGTCAGTGACCGGAGAGCAAGCGGGCTGTGTTTCATTCGGATCTGAAAAGTTCGTGAATCGATCGAGCGAAAATTTGCCGATTCACGAAGAACGGTCGCGAAACAGCGCTTCCGTTTTAATCGTTAGGTGCAGCCGAGTAAAGTTCAAACGGCGGATCCAGTCCTGGCCTTGCGCTCCGAACGATCCGGTCTCGGAATCGACGACGCCGCGAGCTAGTTAGACCCGCAGTGAATCGAGGATCGCCGATCGGTACGGACGCGCGACATCGTTCTCACGCGTTTCGAGGCGACACGCGCCGAGGACGTTGACGAAGAGCCATGGTCATGGACACCGGCACGGTGAGGCTCGTGATATTCCTCGGGATGTTCCTCATGTTCGTCGGCGATTACACTTACCTGGTCACCACGATCTTCGGCCAATCGGCCGATCAAAATCACACGGAACCGATAAAGAGTCCGGTGGACACTGGAAGCAAGCTTACCGGTGACGGGATAGCCTTGGAAACGGCGAAGAAGGACGAGGAGAACGGTAAGAAAAAGTCTGACAAACAAGGAAATCATATGGAAAATACATGCAGTGAATCATAAAAAAAAAACAGATTGAGATCAAAATGATTTTGCGATCAATAAGGATTTCTACAGTGACTCCCATTAATATCCAGACACACTTCGAAACGGTATAAGTTCTTTAAAATGGAGCCGACTAACTTAATTTTTTGTGGGCTTTTAAAAGGTTTAGTTTACTATGTAATGTGTAACAAACAATTAAAATAAATTACTATTCGTCAAAATCTCGAAGAAAAAAGAAAAGATCATGATGTTAAACTTTTTTGTTAGAGGCTCTAGCAAAAATTTGAAACATCCCGTTTGTAGATCTAAAAGTGTTTTATAAAAATCCATGAAACCATAAAAGAGTTAGACATATGGAAACATGTAAAAATTTGTCAATTTATCCCAGTCGTAGATTGAAAGTCGTA
>SMSR01008087.1:37212-100448 GCA_019453355.1 Ceratina japonica | reverse complement strand
TAGTTTTTCAAACTGTAAATTTTGTTCATAATTTTTGAACAATGTTGGGAAACGTTCTTCTATTTACAAAGCATGTTCGCGTCGCGATACCTTACGTAATCGCTGAATGGAGCGGCTGTCGCAATCGATGAGACGCATCGACCGGCGAAAAATTCCACAGTGCACCTGTCGGTTGTAATTAAACACCGACGAAGTCGCCGGTCAGGATAATTAACCTGAAATTCAGTTGACGCGTCGGTGGCAAAAAGAATCGTAGAAACTAGACTCGTTCAACTGGAAAATGTACGTGGAAAGTGATGTAGATGTCGGATACGCGTATCGCGTGCTTATCTTTCACGGGTATCTCTGCGATTGAGAACAAATTTCACCGGTGAGCGACAGGCTAATTAAATAATGCACGGGCCTACTGTATTCCTAATTAGAATAGTGAGCATTCAATTAGCGTGGCTAGAATTAAAGTCAATTGAGAAATTCAGCTGATATAAATTAGAGATCCACTGTAGAACGCGTTAGGAATTTATATGGCAGAGTTCAACATTATAGATAACTTTGCAGTGATTTTGCGACGAGCCAAGATAATGTCGACGATCAAGACCGCCTGCCTGCCTAAACTGATTTGCGAACTGACCTCGTCCGTTCACCAGGACCAGCTCAGCGAGATGGAACGATCCTTGCTAAATTTAATAAGGTAATCCAGTGATAACATATTTTACATTTGCAGCTTGTTTGTTTCACTTTCGCCGCTCGAATCTCGACGGGCACTTTGGTGCTCGGTCGAGCGAAAGAGGCAAAATAGACCGTGACCAAGAACACGTGGTAATTACATGGGAGGAAACGTCGGCGGAATGATTGACGTTCGAGAACCCCTGGGACGATCGTCCAGTTTCACGGCGATTCGCGACTTTTATGCCTCGGCTCGTGGGTACTCGTCCACTTTCATCATACTCGGCCCCGAATCCAGTTCGCTGCTTTCACTTTTCCACTTTCGATCCGCGCTTATTCTCACGTCGCTTCGCTGAATCGCGAGATTCTTTAAAGGTCGATCACGCAATCGGTGCCAAAACTCGGTGTTCGGTTTCATTGCGAAATTTCATTTGGCGAATCGCGGGTCGGATTATCTCGCAATCTCGAGATTACAATTGTGAACGGTGACAGGCGCGGTGGAAATTCTGCTACACGAACGAACGTCCCGTCGATATCTCGCTAAACAGATGCGGCCGCGGCGTCGTGTCAGCCCGGATAAAATCGGCGAATCCGGGCGCGTCATCGAAAATTGGACGCCGAGCCAAAGCCGGCCGCGTTTCGCAATTTTCAGCGGCGCGTCGCGTGGGACGATTTGCGCGTCGACCGGAGGACCGGAACGCGCGGCGTCGCGACGCTGGCGATTGGACGACGCCCGGACGCGTCCCGCAATTTTCGTTTACGATCGAAAGGCGAAACGCGTGACCGCGCGCGGCACTCGCGTTACTTGGATAATGCGCGGTCTCCATGGCTATTTTGCTTGCTGATTAAAAGCAAAGTTATGTTAAACCGGCCAAATATTGACTCCGACAACGCGCGGTCCGATCGATTCTCCCCCGCTATTCGAAAATCCCTGTAATTTTAACGCATTCATACTTTTCGACTCGCGCGAATAAAATAAAATTTCTCCGAGAGTTTTAATCGAGCGAATCGCGCGAATAAAATAAAATTTCTCCGAGAGTTTTAATCGAGCGAATCGCGCAAAAATTATTGCGTAAAGGAAAGAGTGTGTTTTTTAAATTTCGACGGTAGCATAAAAACGTCTGAAAATTTCCATTGCTTCCGGTTATTAGCGAGTTCCTGGGCTCGCGAGAGGTTGAGGTACAACGTGAAAGTTCTTACATAAGTCACTCCGAAAAGGTGAGTCTGTCTGGCCCGCGTCGTCTAATTCTACTTCGCTCTGACAATCCGCCACTTTCCTTTTCACGCGTTATCCAACCTCTTCCGACTTTCTAAGCCGTGTTTGAGTTACGCCAGCCAGAGTTATGTCCCTGAACGTTGTTTTCGATCAAACATACGAGTGTACCGGACAGTGAACAAAGAGGTCACCGTGACTTCGCGGTTAACGTCCGGCAAGTATCCGCGCTTTACATCTACTTTTATGCGTGCGTAAACGGCGCATCGCGAAGGAAGTCGATCTCTTTATTGGATCGCTTCAGGTCAAACCGATCAAGATGGAAAAGCTAAGAAACCGTTTCCTCGTTAAACCCGCCTCGCGGCTGCGATCGTAAACGATCCGGGGTGGAATTTCCCTTTTGCAACCGCGAGACGTATTCCTCCCGATTCATGCGCGACGAAACTGCTTCTCGCAAGACGTATTCTTCCCGTAGGCGAACTCCGAGCCCGTTACCGTGTCCCAGTTTGTAGAACGGAGATCTGTACCTCGACGAAAAGTTAACGTGAAAATTGAGAAAGTCGGTTTCCGTTGAAGAGAACCGGAAACGGATTTTGCCGTGTTTCTCTGCGACAGAGAAAGGCCCGGCGTAGTTTTCAATCGGTTTCATCGAGCGTAACCGGATTCCGGTGCTCGACCGTACACCGACACCCGTCGATATCGAAAGTAAAAGGCGACTCGCCTTGTGCCTGTTCTTATATACGCCTCGTCGTCGTCGTCGTCCCGACCAGTTTAATCATGGTCAACTGCCGCGAAAGTGGAACCGATCTCATTGGCGTCGCACTATTTCCGATTATTATTTCACCGCCGAACACCGGATTCTCTGTTTCGGACGAAAAACGATATCGTATATAATACAACCCGAGTTTCCTTGTATATTCCGTTTGAATTCAATTTGCAAGAGCAAAGAGCTCAACCTTTGTAAACCTCTGAGATCGATAAATATTTCATGGAGTCGCGTTGCCACGGCAACCGATGTTACTTGCAAAGAGAGCAAAGCGGCCGATGAATATTTAACGACGACTTTTCAGGGACACGAGCCTGAGCACCATGGCGGAAGTGCCCTCGAGGTACCACTTCGCCGCCCATATGGGTCAACTGATATCCGGGCTGGAAGGTCAGGGATGTCACAACTTTTACCCAACCTGCCCGCTGCCCGGGTCCAGCGTCCTCAACATGATGAAGAAGATTCGACTGCGTTGATCGACGACGAAGACGACGTAGCTTGTGATATCGCTGACAATTCTTGTATCTCGTAATGCTAAGAACACTTGTCTTGCGCTTAGATTAAGGAACGGTCATTATACTCGACTCCGAAGGACGCGCGTCCAACGGATTAATAACTATGTACGATTACGTTTAAGGAAATCGAATAGTATTTAACGCGTAGCAGGAAATCTGTTTGTTCGCCAGAATAAACGTGCAACGATTATTTATTTTCGCATCGACGAAATTCAGAGATTCTACACGGAGTGTAGATCATACGTTCTTATCGCATATTTGAAATAAACTTTTGTCAAACGAATTTTAAACTTCCATTCACCCTTCCCGTCCCTTCGAGATCTTCTATTCCGGTTGAGAACGGCTTCCGGCGAGAAGAGGCAAATATTGTTTCGCGTGAAAACAATCGGGACGGTTTACAGCGGCGTCGGCCGAGGAGTTATTGTAATAATCCCGGGGGCGCCCTTTTATCGGCTTAAGCGCGATGCCAAGCGAGCGGGTCTAACGATCGCCGCTACGGGATCGTGCCAAAAACCGTGTCGAGCAGTTAGGATCCACGATATCCCGGGAAAAATGATCGCGACCGTTTCGTTTCGTTTCCTTTATCGCGCCAGCTCGTAGGAAATCGTAATCGCCAGCCTCCCGGGAAAACGATGACTCCCGCTGTTTCGAGCGTCGCGACGCTATTTGATATCGCGTATACAATATCTCCTTCGAAAATGAGGTAGCCGGTATTCTTGCCGATATCGCAAAACAGAAGCGACGAACTGTTATACTTAAGGAGGTTCATCCGGTTAAGGAATTAACAGATAGATCTCCAAAAAAAAATTGGGTAGTTTATAAGTTAGTATAGCAGGATACTTTAAAAAAATTTGTAAGTCATTTGGATACCTTAATGATGAGATATTAATATAAATATTTTTTACAATTTTACATGTAGTCCTATGGAAAAGAGTGATTTCCCAGACTTCTATCGCTAATTTATTAGGTATTGACAGACAGTTTTTAATGAAACTTATGTCATATTAAAGAGAAACATTTGACGAATATTTTAATTGCAAATTTAGGTAGATTGGGTGACTATGAATCGAGAAATATATAAACACAACAAACGAAATCTTCATATTTCAGCAGTAGATAATCTCCGTTACAAACATGTACGCTAGTCAAGCAAGCTCCCCTTTTCTTGCTATGTACCAGATGAACCTCTTTAAAACAAATAGTAATACACGTTTCTCACTTTCCATCGCCAAATTCGGAACACGTGTTCTCATTAATTTCTTTATGGGAAGTCAGGAGTCGTTCATTTGTGCAGCAGGTAAAAGTGCATCTGCATAATAATCGAACGTGAACGAGGACATAGGAAAATGTTTGTTGGGCAACACCCGTAATAGGCCACGCGAGAAATCGATTATATTCCGAGCGAGTAGCCGCTGCGTGATCGAGTCGACACCGTTTCTCCTACTGTTGCGAGACACTGATTCGACAAAATCACTCGTAACTATCGTCTTCGAAGCCACCCTCGATTCTTCACTCGATCTACAGTGACTCCCATTAATATTCGGACACACTTCGAAACGGTATAAGTTCTTTAAAATGGAGCCGGCTAACTTAACTTTTTGTGGGCTTTTAAAAGACTTAGTTTACTATGTAATGTGTAACAAACAGTTAAAATAAATTACTATTCGCCGAAATCTCGAAGAAAAAAGAAAAGATCATGATGTTTAACTTTTTTATTGGAGGCTCTAGCAAAAATTTCAAACATCCCGTTTGTAGATTTAAATGTGCTATATGAATGTGTAAAGTTTCATAAAAATCCATGAAGCCATAAAAGAGTTAGATATATCGAAACATGTAAAAATTCTTCAATTTATCCCAGTCGTAGATTAAAAGTCGTGGAGAACTGCAATTTTTTCAATTTCTAATCGCAATATTGATCGATTTTGATGAAACTTTGTACATGCATATAACTTACTTAGACCTGCAAACGAGACGCTTCCAATTTTTATTACAGACCCTAATAAAAAAGTTAAAAACCGTGTCCTTTACTATTTTCCTCGCGATTTCAATGAATACCGAGTTTTTTTAATTTTTTGTTAGACACTCTATAGTAAATTAAGCTCTCTAAAATTTCACAGAAGATAAAGTTCATTGATCCAATACTAAAAATTTTATACCGCTTCGAAAGGTGTCCGGATATTAATGGGAGTCACTGTACATCGTACATCACTGTACGACTAACTACTCACTGTCCGATCTCGGTCGATCTCTTCTGTATTCGTACCGATTGTAACTCGGATGCGGGGCAACGTGCGAGCCTGGGGGGCCAGGAAGCCGGCCTTGCGGAGGACGTCACGTAGCTCACGGACCTGGTGGCGCACTAAATGTCGCAATCGTTCGGTCGCCGTTCGTTTGAACGCGAACCGAGGAAGAAGGGGCGAACACTTTCTCTCGGTGCGAACCGCGGCGGCGAGCCCTCGAGGAACACTTGGCCACGAGTTTTTACCAAAGGAACAGCCAGCCGTCGTGTTTCCCGACCGGGGCTCCTCTGCCGCACAATTCTCACCGAGAAACAGGTCCGATCAACACCGATTCAGGACACCCATATTACAAATTGACAGTGAATTAATAATTGGTGAACTGTGCTGGGTTTCGATGATGATTATTTCTCATGACTCGTTCGGATAGCGAACTTGGTGAAGCTTTTCGTCTTCTTGTTAGAGCGATATAATTATTTCGAATGGAATAACACGTGAGTCGATGGTGCATGTCTCAAGGAATATTTCAATTCGTTCATCAGATTGCATTCCGAGATGCGATTGACGCGCGTGTTTCTCTTCCTGGGATGTTACCTCTTGGCAGTGACACTGGTGAACGCGGCTCCCAGTCCGGAGGAACCTGCGTTCGAGATCCCGGTACAGCTGCTCGGGTTTCCGGTGATCATCGCCGCGGTCAGGATCACCAACTTCGTGAAGAAGCTGGCCTACTCTTTGAATCCAGGTAACTGTCAAATGAGGAAAAGGTGAAGTAACCCGGGGATTCCGCGCGTGTATCGATTCGACGAACAGCGAAAGCGAAAGTGTTCCACTTGTNGCTGAACCGTTTACAAATTCCGACGTTCGCAATTTGAAACTTGTTCGTCAGTGACCGGAGAGCAAGCGGACTGTGTTTCATTCGGATCTGAAAAGTTCGTGAATCGATNGTCCATTGATTGGCAACACTTGAGGACATGTACACTGAGAGGACCCCATGATACCTACGTTTTTTTGGCTCATATTGTAGATCAAGAATCTCTTTTACAATCAGCCAATTTATGGCGAAATTATTATTATTTTTCTTTAACAATTTTTGTAAACAAGTAACACAAATTTTCGTTTTGTTGCTGTATAAAAAAAAATTCTATTGTGTAAATTAAATTGTTTTAAGNGAGGACCCCATGATACCTACGTTTTTTGAGTCATATTCTAGATCAAGAATCTCTTTTACGTTCACCCAATTTATGGCGAAATTATTATTATTTTTCTTTACTATTTTATTACTTATTATTATTTTTCTTTACTTTTGTAAACAAATAACACAAATTTTCGCTTTGTTGCTGTATACAATAAATTCTATTGTATAAATTAGATTGTTTTAAAGCCTTCTTTAAAATGTGTAATAAAAAGTATAAGAATAAATAGAATAATTCATTTCAAATATATATCGGATTCAAATGCGTATAGTTTGTAAAATAATTTTATATAACACAGTAAATACTTCAGAGGATCCTAACAAAATCTTATAAACCCTTAGATAGGCCTTCAGGTTCCCATCTCTTACTTGAACAACTAAATTCTAACTATTATCGTGAACGAACTGAAGGTTCTTAAGGCCTAAAATATAATTTGAGATTTTTGTAGGGACTTATAGGTTCTAATCAGACTTATATCAAATATTAAGTTCTAAGATAACTCTACTAGTTCTACTCTTTAGATCTAATAGACCTAAACTGGGGTACATTCAGGTTTAGAAGATTCAAATTATAGTTAAATTTTCGACTCGGATATTGATAAAAGGATAGAGCGGAGGTGTTGGAAAGTTGACGGGCAGTCGACGATGACAGGCAAACGCGTCCGCAAATGGAGTTGTATTGGATACGTCAATTTTCGTTAAAGCCATCGTCGAAGAAACTGCCTCGTTCACTAGTCATTAATTAGCGGGCGTCATTCTCCGGCCCTGAATGACTGAAACGCGCATCGCCACTTGGATTGATGACAGTAACTTAATACCGAATCTGCATAACGCGTTAATGCAACTGTCGCGATACATACAACAAAAATCATTCAAAATGGTTAATTAGAGAGTGTCTATGAGACTGACTTCCACGAAGTTCGTACCGTCAGTTGCGAAACAATTTTGACATTTACTAAACGGCTGTTTTTCAGAGACTTACGTCAGCCGGGTGAAGCGAGCCTACCGTTTCGTACACGACGAGGAAATTCTAGACGTTAATCAAGTAGAGAAGAAGCTAGTTTCGGAATTAGGGAATAATGTTTGCGTTTACGAGAGAATCTGCGCCAAATACGCGGCCCAAACTTTGCAGAGAAGAAGCCGGGAGAGATCTCTAGACTGGGCCACTATCTTCAGGTGCGTTCTCATTCCACCGTAAAAATAATTTGATTTATTTCACAAGTACTGACACTTAATTTATCATGTCAATTTTTTGCTACATTACAAAAACTTTTATCGATCTAATTTTTTGTATCATTTCGACGCACTCGCCTTCGACCTCGTCTAGAATATTCTACAATCTAGTCTGCAGTTTTGTCATTCATCTCATTCGATGCAGTCGTTAACGATCCCGCTTTCGTTTTCCGTCCTCCGGGACGGAAAATGGATCCGACGTCGTCGATCGTGAAAGTCCTCAGCAATGATAGATCGTTGCACCGGCCTTGGAACGCGGAGGCAGCATCGTTGGAACGAGAGCGAGAGCGTCTCGATCCTGCGCCAGTTACGTAACCGTGACCCTGACGTTCAAGGCATCGATGATCAATTACCGGTTTTTCATCGTTTTGCTCCATAGGTTTGCGAAATCCCGCGAACCTTAATAATTAATCGTTAACGCATGGAAGAAAACTGCTGGCCCATTTGCGCGGTCACCCGTAATGCAATCGCTGCCCCCCGTCACTCAGCCGTCTTATCCATTTTTTAATCCCGCGCATTTTTCTCCGCGCCTCGAGCGTATATAAATCGTTACAAGGATCACAGGTTCTTCGGACAATTTCGTGTTGAATTTCGTAACAGAGAAATTTGCGGAATTTCTGCCGGAGCTCGTCGATATTCAGAGATTACGGATAGATGACGAAAGAGGTCTGGCCGTCTCCGCTGCCAGTCACGTAGCGGTTAGAACGTCGTAGACTTTGGAATCGATCGGGAGTCGAGTCACGAACGCTCGTCGGTCGATCTTTTACGTGTTCGCCGCGCGTATTGTATCTCGAAAAGGTTCGCGGAAACCGAAGTGAAAGCACCGGGACTCGGGCATAATTTCGACGAATTTTAACCGGACGAAAAACCGAGATAAAAATAAGGGAGGAAAATAAATTCGACGGGAGAAGGAGCGCGACGGTGGGCTCCGTTCCAAACGGCTTCGGTCCGGGCGTTTTCCTCCGACTAATAGTAGCTAAATAGAAATCGGTGCTACCGGTTCTTCGAGCCACGAGCTAGCACTAAATTCAGTTGTAAGTAACGCTAGCAGCAGATAGCCTTTAATGGCCGGCTCCACGAGCGACCTAATGCATCCTGATAACTCTCGGGCCCCCTACCTACCCGAGTTCTCCAACGTTTTACGAGCGTCTCGAGCTCTCTCCCGAATTCGAACGGCTTATCTAAGATTTCTCCGTGCCGAGATGGCCGGCGCGGACGACGGAGCCCGAAACGCGCCGGTTAATCGCTTCTGTCACCTGTAGAAACAAGACGGTGGTCGAGAAACGGACGGTGCGGGGAACGGGACTGGATGTATCGGAGGTTCGAGAAGGCGGAAGGTTTAACGGAGCGTGAACGAGGGACCGGGATTCTTCGGTCTCTCGCAGGAACCGTCCACCGTCGAACGACGGATGTTCAAGAGGTTCCTGTAGTGGTCAGCTGGAGAGAACGATTTTTAAGGCCGGTATTCATNCTCCGTTCCAAACGGCTTCGGTCCGGGCGTTTTCCTCCGACTAATAGTAGCTAAATAGAAATCGGTGCTACCGGTTCTTCGAGCCACGAGCTAGCACTAAATTCAGTTGTAAGTAACGCTAGCAGCAGATAGCCTTTAATGGCCGGCTCCACGAGCGACCTAATGCATCCTGATAACTCTCGGGCCCCCTACCTACCCGAGTTCTCCAACGTTTTACGAGCGTCTCGAGCTCTCTCCCGAATTCGAACGGCTTATCTAAGATTTCTCCGTGCCGAGATGGCCGGCGCGGACGACGGAGCCCGAAACGCGCCGGTTAATCGCTTCTGTCACCTGTAGAAACAAGACGGTGGTCGAGAAACGGACGGTGCGGGGACCGGGAGTGGATGTATCGGAGGTTCGAGAAGGCGGAAGGTTTAACGGAGCGTGCACGAGGGACCGGGATTCTTCGGTCTCTCGCAGGAACCGTCCACCGTCGAACGACGGATGTTCAAGAGGTTCCTGTAGTGGTCAGCTGGAGAGAACGATTTTTAAGGCCGGTATTCATGGTCAGAACTTATTTTTAAGATTGCCTTAAGGATGTTCATCCGGTTAAGGAATTAACAGATAGATCTGCAAAAAGAAATTTGATTGTCTATAATAGTATACCAGGATACGATATATTATCGTATACGTATTATCGTATGTTATAATATTTTAATTGCAAATTTAGTTAGATTGGGTGACTATGAATCGAGAAATATCTAAACACAACAAACGAAATCTTCATATTTCATCAGTAGATAATCTTCGTTCTTAACATGTACGCTAGTTAAGCAAGCTTCCCTTTTCTATAACTTGCATTTGACTTGCTATGTACCAGATGAACCTCCTTAAGTATTTGCTTAAGTCCCTGTTCCCTGTGCAAGACAAGGACTGAAAATGTGGGATAGCAAATGCTTAAGGCGATCTTAAAAATAAGTTCTGACTATGAACACCGGCCTAAGGCCCACATTTCCAGTCCTTGTCTTGCACAGGGAACAGGGACTGAAGCAAATACTTAAGGCGATCTTAAAAATAAGTTCTGACTATGAATACCGGCCTAAGTCACGTTTCGAGATCGAACAGATTTTGGGCAAAGGGGTGATTCCCAGAAGTCGGGGAGACAATCGGTTCGACGATTTGTTCGTCGAGTAAACGCGGTGATCCGAATCGTTCGGAAAAGAGACGCGATCCAGTTACTTCTTGACGTTTGTAATTTATACCGGCGAACCTCGTAACGCTTTCACGACCGAGTTCATTAGCGACTGTGTAAAGTCTGGTATTCGTTTTCCAGCGAGTACAAATCATCGCCGAACCCGATGAAGGAGAATTATTTATTGAGCGTGTTCCTGGGCGACGTCATAGGCAGTCCGAGGCTCTGTCGTCAGCTGGCGAAGCGGGGAAGAGGCTGCGACCCGTCGACGCTCGCGGATCAACCGTAAACCGCTTTATTACTTATAGATGAAACGCCCTGTACAGATTGTAAATATCCGCGAGACGTGTTCATGGTTCCCCCGGCTCGCGGATCAATTTTATTCCTAGTAAGTTATAGGAGTAGTAAATAATAGTGGTGAACGGAGGGAACTCGTGACTCTAGAACGTTTGCATGAACGTTGCGCAACATTAATTGTATTTTATGATCAAAAATCAGCCATTCGTCGTTGTAAATAAATTGTCGACGACCTGTAATTATAGACTGTTGATCGAGGAATAAAGTGTATTTTTACGAAGAACCAGTGCGCCCATTTCGATTCTAATGAAGCGTGAAACGGCGCGCGAAAAACGGTCACGCGAAGTGAGAGTAGCCCGCGATGACGCTCCTTCCTTCCTACCTACGTCTCCTCTTGCGTGTACCAAGAACGCTTTCGAAGAAAGTTCCAGTTGCCTTGGAACTGTGACACGATCATCCGCGAAGCGGAACGCTCGCGTATTTCAAGTCCGACCGCGACGAACTAGTTCACTCCACGAAGAATCACCGTTGAAACGGAGCCACGTACTTTTGCGTAAAAGTAATTGGAAGCCAGTGTCTGACAAATTAATATGTGACAGTGATCGAAGTCCCAGCGATCGATTAGTGAGCTCTCCGCACCGATAAGATAAATTGATTTAGAAACGAGATACCGCGGAACGATGTACGAATCGATCTTTATTTGTCTTCTACTTTGTCATACCATCATCGGCGCGCGGAAATTTCACGGAGAGACCCGGGACGAAATAAATGAGGCTCGTTACTGCGAGTTTGACGAGGCGCGAAACAACTATAACGCGATTGATTTATTGCAGTGAGTATTGGCAATCGTTCTATCGTGCTTCCATGTACGGAGAGATTTGAGTAACTCGAACGTCGCGTAGGTGTATCGACGAGCTGGCCGTCGATCTGATCGATCGTGAAACCGACGTAGCGACGAATGGGAAAGGTCAGGAGAGCGGATCCACCGGGAGGCAGATCTCGTTCATGGACGTGTTCACTAGCGTTTTTAATAACGCCGCGACGGTACGTTCGTAATCCCATTTTTCATCGCGAATACGCGTATAATTATTTGCCTGGGAGAATTAGATGTTAAACACGGGAAACGTCGTAGGAATATCGTAAAAGGCATCGCGCAAGTTTATTAGTCGAAGCGTTCTTGAATTAACAATAAATTATGTACTCCCCGAGTTTAATAACCGGGCTTACTTCCGTACAAGAAATTCCTCCAATTACCTGTCATAAAAAGTTTGATATACTACCAATTACGGTCCTCTCGCTAAAGTATATAAAACATTAACAAACCAGCAGTAAATTAATTTCGCCTCTAATAAAATTATCCCCCCTCCGATTCGGTCCCGCGATATTTATCGTCTTCGACGACGACGCAGCCGACGCACGAGAAACATGCGACGAGAGAACTTTTCTGCTTGCAGTCGCATCAGAGCCAGCCGGCAACTTCCGGCTACGAACAATCGAATCAGCCGGCGGTCGCTCCTCTTTCCCCGGGATTCCAGCTGAACCTCCTCGACGCGTTGTACACGATATCCAGACACGACGACTACAAGTGCGTGGCCAGGATACTTTGCGAAATGGCCAGCGGGAAGCTTCCCGGGCGCTCGTTCGCCAAACAGGGATCCGGGCTCTTCGAGTTCCTCGGCCGAAACGTTTTCACCGAGTACGTCCCCTTCCGTCGTGCCCCGCTGTTTCACCTTGCTTTCGACTATACGAGAGAATAGATTCGCACAAAGGACAGTTTTCAATCATTGAGTGCGTCTAGATCCAAGCTGAAGCGAGTCTATTCTCTCGTGAACTCATATATAGATTTTCACTCGCGATTTCAGCTGGCTGACCAAATTCGACGTGGATGGGACCTCTCCTTTGCTGAATTATGGCAGAGCGATGATTCTGGGGTACAGCAATCGGGGAAACACCGAGGCTTGCTACCAAGCGTTCTCCAAGTGTCCCAGGGATATGAAGGGACTCGTTCATTATTTGAACACCTATAATGGAGGTTTTTTTAGACTGTTCAATAGATTCCACACTGGAAAATATAGGCAGAGTAACAGAATTCCTGGCAGAGGTGTGTAAATAATTAATTGTACGTCGAGAAGAAATTTTGATAATGCATTTGGATTTAAGGCTTTCACGGTTATTGTTTATTCTGATAGCATTCATCTTCCGGATTGAAACCGTGTATTTTGACAACTCATATTTGATAATGCATTTCTTTAGTTGGCGGCAGTTCCAAGATCGAAATAAGGGAAAGAATAGTCGCTGGAAGCTCGGACCACGTTCGAGGTCGACCGATTTATAAAATTCAATTCCCAGTTAGAAATTATCAAGAATATTTAGATAAAGAAGAATTCCCGTACGATAAAACAAGAAACGCTAATGAGATCTCTTTCCCTGATCAAAGTATCGAGTCGGCGACGAATAGTTTGCAGAACGATGTGCCACAGTCGGAATCAACATGGAAACCGGATCATATCTACTTCTTCCCTCAGGTATTTATATAAAACGCAGACATGAAGCTTCCGATTTGTCATAACTATTTATTTTCCAGGTTAAAGACGAGAGGAGATATTCCCGGTTTCGGTTTCCCTCGGGTATTACAGATCCATTTATATAATTCTATTAATACTGGCCGCGTCCTTTGGGCAGGCATTAAATCGGAGGATGAAGATATCTTAAATAATAATCAGCGGTGGACGCGCGATGCTCCATCAAATAAATCAGGGAGTAAGAGCGTAGCGAATGTACGGATTGGGTATCAGGATTCCGCGTGGCATCGGGGGGATTTTCTAGCTACCTGTATACACACAACAGGAAGTCTCGAGCCGGCGTCGAACCGCGGTGTTACTGGCCCGTACGCCATTTGTGGAAACAGCATGGGGCGCCGTTAGCGCACCGACAACTTGTCCAATGAATCTGCTGGCCGAGTATGAGCCCCGCTTTATGTCTCAGTTACGCGGCCCGATAAATTGTATTTTATCTCCATTCGATTTCCTGCTCGCGGGCTGGTTTATGTATCTGTGCGCGCGAGCGCAGGTGTGCGGCGATTTTTAACAGCGGATAAAAGATGTGCGGAGAGAGAACACAAGGAACGTACAACCGGAACGTATGAATATTTGCCAAGTAAATTATTGGACGCAATAATGCGAATATCTGCCCTTCGCGTGTGTTTCATTGTACACGATTCGTACTGCTTGCTATTTTTTCCTGTGCGACGTGTCCGTCAAAATTTTAATGAATACGAACGAACGTGTCGTCACGTCATTTGTATCAACGCATCGACCGAAGTCGAAAGGGTGGAGCCGCGAACGATCGAGCACGTGTTCGCCGACACGCGAGGTAATTTCGATCAAATCTATACCTTTCAGGACAATTTCGCCTATGCTTCTCCCCACGAAGACCATCCCGCGACGAGGAAAGCATCAATTTCACAGAGTAGATACGACCACGTTGTACGCTCGAGGTAGCTTCCTCGCAAACAAGAATTAAATTATGCAAAGGGATATAATAACGAGTTACGGACTCCCTTTTGCTTTGACAGAGAACGCAACTGGTTATCTCGCCGCCAAAAACTATCGTCGATCTAAATGACGGTTTCCCTTGTAGTCCCTCCTGACTACCACTTGTCGTTCGAAGATCAATTAAAAAGATTAATAAAATCGATAGCCGTTGATTACTACCACACACACGATTCCCAAACGCCTCACCCTCGCAAACAAAATCCTGAAATCAATTTTGCAGACATTCGTTTTACTCCGGGACAGCTATTCTTTTTGCGGAAACGTCTTCGGCACGTGTCGCGTCGCCCCACGAACTTTTTTTTCCCCGAGATTCACGCGTGAAATTCCTGGCTCGGTCGAAAGAAATAAAAGAAGAGAGGGGGAGACGACGTGTAATTATTTTATCCTTTCTAGCATGTAATTCGAGGCGTGCTCGCGCCCAAGAGTCGGGCCGTGCGATCGCCGCGGGGCCGTGTGCCTCGGACACGGGGGTGCAACTGACAGCGAAAGACAATTAGCCTTCTGATACATCCGATGTCGCATGAAGCGTCGCTCGGAACGCTTTTGCGGGGGCGTGTCCGATTGTTCCTGGCAACCGAATAAGTCCTCCGACTCTGCGGCTCTCGCCCCCCGTTAGTAATTGAAACGGTGATTTTTGTATCGCCGTCCGATAGGGGGTAATTTTCGGCCGGCTTTGTGGCCGACGTACGAATTAAATTCGACGACAGGGGCGGTTCTCCTTATTTCACACCCGAGTCAATCAAGGATTTCAATCCTCGCAAACTTTGTTCCGCGTCGAAGTTACCAGCCGAAATTTGACTCGGAGCGTCGTGACGGCGTCGTCGATAATCTCACTCTATTAGGGCGGTATTATTTTCCGTGGTAGACATCAAAGAGGATTTCCCGCGGGCTCATTGTATCGCGGCGATAATTCCTCGTTATTAGGAGCGGCGCCGGGAGCGGCGTTGGTCTCATGTCGGCTTACCACACCCCAAGTGCCGAAACAAATCCTCCCGAATTGGGAGCCGATGCAAAGAAGCCCGGGACGTCGCGTAAGCGATGACAAAAGAGGGACGGGAACGATTAATCCCCGTGAAAAATGCGACGCAGGTGAACCAGGTGATCGGGGGTTCGAAATCGAATTTCCGAGTCGATCAACCGTTCCGTATAATTAGATCCGCTCGGGGAAGCTCCCGGCGATTTTATGGAGGATTCGGGAAATTCTATTATCGAAATTATAAGTACGAAAACAATTGCACGCGGTCCAGAAGTGCACGGGACGGTTCCAATAAATTAGAAGGATTCCCAAGGTCCGGGTTAATCAAGGGCCAATAACATGGTAGACCGAGCCCGGCCGAATAAGACATAAATTCACCGGCATTCCAGCACTCCGTTTAACCATAAAACACCGCGTCCGCCGTTCTATTTAGCCATATATTTTTCTCCTCGGCCGGGTCCACAATGGTCCAATATCGTTCGCCCTATAATACACCCCCGCGCCGGGGTTTTCACGGGTGGACTTTTCAATTTAGAGGCGTCTCCGTCGCGGAGGGGACATCCGGCGTACCGTGGGCAATTCCGTCGGACAAAAGGAGCCGGACGGTCGTAGATCCTCGCCGGAGACCACCAGTCCCCCAGGGTTCTGATCGACGGAATAATTTGGCAGCGAGGATGAAAATTTTGCGATCGCGCCACGGGATCTCGGCGGTGGCCACGCGGATAAGTGGATATATCCTCGTTCCCGGGTTTCATTGTTACGGCCACCGCCGAGATTCCCCCCTGCCTTCCCTTTTTAAGATGTTCAATCGAGGTCGGGACTCTTTGTGAACCGAGCGTCGAACCGTCGTCTGATCGATTGTCCCTTTATTGGCCGTCGCTTTTAAACGTTTTCAACGCCGAGGCTCGTTCTCCACTGACGATCGTTGGAAACTCTCGCGGAGATCTTCTTGCGGACGTGTCGGTCGACGAGATTTAGAAAACTCAATTAAGAGAGCGACGGTGTAACTCCACGGCCGATATCTTGCCCTTTAAGCTTCCTATGACACGTTCAATCCAATTTCTGAATTTCCATCCCGGGCAAACAGTTCCCCGCCGGATTCATCATCCGAGACGAGAGCCGACCCTCGGATTCGCTCATTAAAAAAGGGAATCACCGAGGGCCTTTATCGGGTCGTCAAACAGCGCGGCGATCTTCCCTTTAAAACGTCCACGAAGTGGATCCCGATCGCGGCGGATAGGCTTTCAAATCGTTCATAAATAAAGCGTCGGGTAAAAAGCTGCGGGTCTCGTCTCGTGCGACGTCAGTCAGCCACGTTGATTGCGGCATTGAGGGCACGTGTCGCGGATCAATCCTCGGCCAAAGCGCCGCGTGTCAGTATTTTCGTATCATCGCCCAAGGGTGCCTCCGTTCCCCTCTCTCCTTCCGCTCGTCCCTCGTCCGTTCTCTCTCTCTCTCTCTCTCTCTCTCCGTTCTCCCGTATCCTGACCGCGTCTCTTCCGTTTCGCGAGAAAAGCAGAAACGGTCTCTCGCGTACGTCGTTCTTCCTCTCTTTTTAAAGCGACTAGTCGCTTGACGAAGCTTTAATGCAGGGGGATTATGCGAACGAAAGCTCGGATTTTCCTCGAGATTGTCACGGATAAAGGAACCGCGCAAACAGGGAGCAAAGAACAGCTCGCCGATTATCGACGCCTCGCCTCGACGTGTGCGGTTGGTTTTTTAATTAAAGTATCAACCGGATCAGGCAGGGCAGCTACTCCCCGCTGACGTCAGATCGAAAAAGTGTCGAGTGACTGTGAATCGGAAAATGACGCGGAGGTAATCGACTATGTAGAAAGGACGTGTTCGTGAATGAAAAGTTTGACTCGGTTTTCAACCATTCGATATTCGTACAGTATATGAATCATGTTCAGTATGTATCTACTAAACGGGACGTGATTATAAGGTGTCAGTGGCGCGTACATGCCAAGAAATGCACTTTGCGTCTAGCCGTATTATTAAGCAGCGGACAATACGACCGGTCGGGGTGGTTTTGCGGGCTCGAAAATCGGCTCTCTTTCTCTCTCTCTCGCTCGCTCTCTCCCGTCGTAATAGACCCCGAGAGAGGGAGAGGAGCGCGTGCGGACCACCTTTTAAAAAATGCCATAATTACACGGTCAGCGACGCGCTGTCAATGGCGCGGCGAAGAGTACCAGCCTCCTCGTTGGCCCCTCCGTAATATACCGCTTTCTCGTGTGTCTACGTGTGCGTGTGTGCTTTTTTTTCTGCCGTCTCATTCGACGGGAGGTGTAATTGTAGCGTTCGGACAGTGACACCTGGGCCCAGGCCCCGGCTATTGACTTTGCGAGTCAGAACGTTTGAACGGCCGTTTCCACGACAGGGCAAACGCGATGCAAACCTTTGAGCCCTGTTAGTGACGCGTTCTCGTGACATTATGATATCCCGTACGGTTCTCAGGCTAAATAAGGTGTAAAGTACACGGGTGGAAGGGTGGAGACGACGCGTGACAGTGTACTTTACACGTTGTTCGATACCGCGATTATAATCTAATAATTTATGTAATGCTCTAGTTCTCCCTCACCTGGAATATGCCTCTATCATCTGGACATCCCGTCTTCTTTGTCACTGTGACAAGCTTGAGAGTATTCAACATAAATTCCTCCGTCACCTTTCTATCCTTACTGAACACCCTATGTGCTACTTGGACCATGACTTTTCAGCAATCATGCTGAAATTTGGTACAACCACCCTTGAAAATAGAAGAACGATCTCGGAACTAATTTTCCTCTATAACCTACTTAATCATAAAATAGACTCTCCTGCTCTCCTGGAGTTAATCAAATTATACGCTCCATCTCGCAATCTCAGACCTAACAAAACTTTTATACTACTACATTCTAATGTAGTAAACAGAATATTATCTAAAGCCAACAGATTTTGTCACATTTTTCACATTTTTATTGACTCCACCTCAGTCATTAGAAGAAAGCTTTGTTCTTTTTTTGCTTCTCAGTCGTTATAATATCTCTTTTTCTTTTTTTTCTTTTTTTTACTGCTCTGTACCTTATATACTCTCTTCAATATGTAAAAGGGTTAATTACCCGTGAATTAAATAAATAAATAAATAAATAATCGATTAATAAATGATCGATATTTTCTAGACTCGAGGAGAACGATTCGTCCAACGAAATTTGCATCCTAGTTCCGTCGTTGGCACGGCGTCAGAGAGACGTGACTTATGACCGAAAGGGTTGAATTATGTACGGAATAATTCGAGCGTCGAATTTATGCGGTGGCCGCGACTTGCCCGGGATATCAAGTGATATTAATTGCCGTGATAAAAAGCGAACTTAGGGTTCCCGCTGGCTCCGAGCAATTATGCGTGACGATGCACGGATTCTGTTCCCAACAGAATTGCCACGGGCGTCGATGTTCGGGACAGTCGATTGAACACCCTCTCCTAGATAAGAGAATTAAAAAATGAAATACTCGTTAATGATATTACAAGTTTTTCTATCGAACAACCGGAAGATCGTTCGATAGCCTTGACCAACGACGAGCAAACACGGAGCGACTGCGGTTATTCATGCCTCCCGTTCCACGCAGCTGTGCCAATGATCGCTGATAGACCGTAAAGAGTCGCGTTACGCAACGATTATCGCACTTCATTCGCTATACTTTCGTTCGTCGACCCATCGACGATACCAAAGAATCGTTCGCTAAATACGACATCCAATTAAGGAGCGAAGGAGACCCATCGCTTCGAGAGCAAATATTCTCGACCCCGTTTAACGTCCCCTCTGCTCCTATGACCAAAGACACTCTAAGCTTTGAGCCGTGTTCGCGTGTCCCAATACTCCAGCCATTTCTTTGTGGATCGACGGTAAAACGATCTCCCTGATACTCGGGTAAGTACTCAGATATACGCGTTTCGAGAGCACAGGTGTGACTACTCGGTTTGGAACGGCGACGGTGGCAAGCCAGCACGCGCTCGTATCGCGCTAGACTGCCTGTCGCCGCGGCTTTATCGCTTTTTTCTCGTGCCCCTCGCCGCGCAGCGCCTCGCGACCGTCGACCGATAATGTGATTCATTCCCGCCGCGCTCGCGGTAAATCAGCCGGTTACGCGTCGTCGTCGTCGCGAAAAAGTTCCACGACCGTAGTTCGCCCGCGAAACCTTAATTCACTAAACGCGGTGAATATTTTAAAGCCAGCGCCTGGAACGAGTTTAGGCCCGACCATAACGGCGAGACCGACGGAAGTCGGAGGCAAAAGTGGATACGAGTAAATTACTTTATTACAAAGAATCACAAAGGAAACGCATAAATTGGTGTACGACAGAGTGGCATTCCAGGTCCCTGAACCCTGATACGCCCACCTGATGTTCATCAAACTCTACGATGAATCAGCAGATGCATTTCAGGGAAACGCGTCTGAAGAGCCATAATCCAGCGGAGAGAAAATCGATACTTTATCAAGGCCTCAATAGCTCCCGCTGGCTGTTTTCCATTCTCCTCTGTACATACGTGTTAGAAAAAGTTATGCGTGACTCACGAAACGTTATCTTGTTTACCGAGCCGATTCTTTCGCCGTGAATTGGCTCCTCTATCAATTTTTATCTACGGACTCTTTAACTTATTCCCAGCGGGCAGATCGTCGGAGATCGACGCAATAGCGACTGCTACCGCGCAATTATGTTCGGATCAAAGGTCTCCGGTACCTATACCTTTATCGACCGGACGGCTTACTCACAATTATATTTTAACGTGACGGCACGTTCGCCACCTTGAATCATAGCGCGCGTGACCGAGTTCGTTGCTTTTCTATTGTAAACGCCTCCACCTGACGTCCGCGAACGGTGTAGATATACAACCGTGAATTTATAGCTCGCGAGCACCGAACGTGCTGAATTTTTATCACGAATACGAATGCATTAATATAATAAGATAGTCACGTTTACACGTTTCTCGTTTATTTAATTGTAACAATAATTAAACGATATTAGTGGACGGATGTACGTATGTTTAGCGTTTCCCGTGTTCCGGCTAACAATGGAAGTTGGGGATGTGCAACATGCTCGCTCATTATCCGAAATACGCGGAATCACGGATGTACGTGTTCCTTCAGTTCGTTAACTCGACGAAGTCTCTCCAGTAGGAGCCAACAAAAAATAACATTTACTCCGCGTACACTTTTTTTAACGACGTAGTTTTCTGCGAAGGACGACGTCATATACGTCATCGGGACGTAGAATGATAAGAGCAAGTTGATTGTTTGTTTAACCGAGACAGAGGAAAACTCGACGCGGTCGACCGATCGGCGAAAAAGGAGAGCGATCTCCCACGCGAGTTAACGAGCCGGTTCAGGCCGCGCGAGAGCGGAACAATTAACGCGGCCATTCTTAAATTCCGAGCCGTCGAACCTCGGCCAGGGCGAGAGGATTCATTTTCCAGCCGGGTCGTCACCGCAATTCGCGGCCACGGCACCGGTTAATATCGCGCGTCCGTCCGCGGACAATGCCCGGCGCTGGTTCATAATTCACGGGCCAAAGGGTAGCCGATAAAGGGCTAACCGAGGTCGCTAACGCCTGACACGCGTCCCCTTTTGTCGCGCCACGCTCGCCCCATTGTTTCTTTCCCGGGTCCCCGTGTTCCCCGGGTGCCAAAGAAACCGCGAACAGCCCGGATCCGCTTCATTTCGCAGCCACGCGAATTTCCGCGATGCGCGCAGGGCGAGAGAGGAGGCGGCGGCGACCGGAGAAATTCTATGTATAGTAGACGCGTGGCGCCGTTCAATGGGCCCTCGATTCGGTTTCGCCGACGATTATTCCACGGAACGGATTACGCGTTATTGCGCGTCCCATTTAGATCGCCTATTACGTACACCGCCGGTTTAAAATGCCGGCCTGGGGTCATTATTAATAACCGGGATCGGCGGTCGTCGGAGGGGAAACCGAATGAAAGCAACGAAATCCACTCCTTACGCAGTGTTCGAAACGCATCTCGGAATTGCTTCAATTTCCGTGCCTCTCGGTAAAAAAAAGCCATCGCGTCTCTGTCGATCCTCGGGCGAGGTGTTAGACGATAAAAAAGCAGAGAGGTGGACGGATCAAACTGGTTCGCGAATGTATGCAAATAGAAATGTAATCTGGTGTCAGCGGCGCGACCAATAATGTCAATCAAACGCACTGGTGGCCGAAAGCCAACAATGGGGAATTGGCGAGCGAGTATATGGCCCAGAGCGAATATGCAGTATGTAAATGTTGTCATATCAATGGGGATCTGCATATGGATGCACGCCAGATATACCTACCTACCTACCTACCTACCTACCTACCGCGCGCGGCCAGGCNCGAATGTATGCAAATAGAAATGTAATCTGGTGTCAGCGGCGCGACCAATAATGTCAATCAAACGCACTGGTGGCCGAAAGCCAACAATGGGGAATTGGCGAGCGAGTATATGGCCCAGAGCGAATATGCAGTATGTAAATGTTGTCATATCAATGGGGATCTGCATATGGATGCACGCCAGATATACCTACCTACCTACCTACCTACCTACCTACCGCGCGCGGCCAGGCCGCGCCGCGCCGGTGACACGCGCGCTCTGGCGACATGTGCACTTGGTTTAACCCGTCCTCGGAACCCTTCTCTCGTTCCTGCCAGTCATCCACCTCCGCCGCACCGAACCCACCCACTCGATGCCTTCCCACCCAGTTTTATCGCTACGCGCCAACTGGCCGTTCCACGAATTTCTATTCTGTATCTATGCGCCTTTGTGTTTCGGAATTCAATCCCGGCCGACCTAGATTGGCAATTTGGATTTTTTTGATAAGAGCTGCTTCTCCCCGAAACTGATCGATCCGTCGCATCTGTTCGCGTAATTCCGCGACCCGTAGTGTATTTACCTCGGCCTGTCCATCGTTCATGCGATTAACCAGCGCGGGGCGACGCCAATCCTCGACACTGACGGCCCTTACCTGTGGCCATCGGTCTTCGCCCAACGTCAACGATCCAATAGAACCAATTTGTTCTTATTAACGCGTCTCTATGCATTATGCTCGCGCGCAGGCTGGCAGCCTCCTGATCTACGAGCGCGGGACAACGTCTTACGAGCGACACGAGACCCCGGCCAAAGCGTTCGGGGGGCGGGCCGGGGGGGTTGATTGGTTTGCGGTCGCATCCCTTAGTAATGAGGTTCGCAGATGGCACGTCTCAGGAAACCCATTAAGCCGATTCTAAACACCGGAACTGCTCGGCCCGCTGCTGATCGATACAGATTAAACGGGGTCGAGTACACCCCGGGCTCCGGGGATGGTCAAAGATTATGGAAATAAATTATTGATGGCCCGTCGATCTTCCTGATCGAATCACCCGCCGACTCGCTGATCACTGCTCGCCTTTGCATCTGACGACCGAATAAAAGTGCCGAGACGGTCGACGAGCCTGAAATTATTTGCTGATATCGGTCTCCGGTTCCGTATCAATCAGTTCTCTGTTTGCACTGGCAATCGGCGAATGATTCACTGTAGGAGCCCGATTTATTAGATAGCCGGTGCAAAGTACTGAATCTTATCAGCGGGATTAAACCAGATTCGTCGATTACGTGAATTGCGCAAAACAGTGTTTCCTACCGAAATTTATCGGGCCAGATCCGTGATGAGGTAATCGGTGTAATCCGACGACGACGACGTATCGTTATATTGACGTTTGGTGAATCGGATTGGGAAGGGACGGGATTAAATAGAAATCGAACTGCGCTCGAAGAGTCACCCGAACGTCTCCAGATTCTACTTTCGGCGTGTTCACATTTATTCAATAATAATAATAATAAAAAAGAATGAAGTACAATAAATTGGTACGGCGACGCCGTATGTCAACGACACTGCCGCGAAACCGGCATTGCGCAACGTCACAATACATCGAATAACTATATAAAAGTGAAAAAACCTGTACAATGAAAGACATGCGGGTAGCGAAGAGATGCCCCCGTCCCTTTGCGAACTCCCAATGGTCGACGCTACGCCACACGAAGAGATGTCCATCACTTATGCGCGCGTACAATGTTTCTGGTTCGTGGGTATGTCTGAATCCCGTTTCCTTTTTTCCGAGAGGAGAAGAGAGAGTGAGAGAGAGAGAGAGAGAGGCGTCGCGTCGACCCGCGGTCAGGCAGCGGACGCGAGAACGATTCGTAAAAGTAATCGACCATGGGGAGTGGTTACAGAATGTGTGTTAAGAGTACAGTATAGTAATTATATTAATATTAATAATATTTAGATAATAATTCAGTTACATATTAGATAATGAACTGATAATGAACTGATAATAATACACGTCCGCGTAGCACTTAAAAATCGAACTCAAATAAAATTATTTAACATAAAAAAATTGTCATAAACTTAAAATCAAAAAATTAATCAATAACGTATGTTTGTATGACTTACAATAACACAGCATCGTATGATTCGGGCTTCGTTCTGCCCGGCACCCCGTCCATCCCTCGACACAATCTGCGCCTTCTATTTTTGAAAATAGCTCTCCGTTTCCGTGGGGGTCGAGGGATCGGCGGGCAACGGGCAAACTCGCGGCCGTACGTTCGTTTAAAAAGAACCTTGAAAGGAAGGAAAGTGAGAGCGAGATGAAGCAAACAGAACGATAAATCAAGAGAGATCGAGAACGCATAAAGAAACGCAATATATCGATTTTAATTCGGAAAAATTCATTGAAGACAGAACAGAAAATTCGTCGATTCCGTTTCGTCTGAGACAAAGAACTTGAAGCAAGAAAATCGTCGGAAGAGAACAGAGGAGGCGTAGTGAAAGATCGAAAGAACGGAGGCCTTAAAAAAAAAAACAAAATAAATTATCGGTACCGCTCTTTTCTCGCTTACATCGTGTGATCTAAGGGGGACCTGTGTTACATAATACGGTATTTTAATAACATATCACGTGACCGCCGTACATCTCCGTCCAATCACTCGCATCGGGACAGTCGCGGAGCGAAAACGCAAAAGATATGTCGGAAAAAAAAAAGAGAGAAAAGGAAAGAGAGAAAGCAGTAGTCGCCTCGTTTCCTCGACGTCGACACGCGTCGCTGAGTCGCACGATATCGGTCGATACAGGGAGCATAACAGAGTACAAAAATCGGGATCCGTGCGTGTACGTTTTCATCTCCTGTTCGTCCTGCCTCTTTTTATCACACGTATTTGTCGTTTCCGTTCGTCTCTTTTTTTTCTTTTTCTTTTTTTTTAAACACCTCAAGCGTTGTGCAACGGCTCGCATCGTTTTCCCTCTCCTTCGTTTATTTGGTCGCTTCTTTGGATTGGTCAGCTGGACGAAATTTCGTTTCAAAATATATATATGTATTGTGGTAGTACCCCTCTCTTTTCCGCGTTTCGCGATAAAAACGGTTTCGCGCAAAACTCTTTCTACTACACGCCTCTCTAAAAGCATATACAATATATATATTATATATATATTTCTCTCTGTCGCGTGTCGCGTTCGCCGTCTCGCTGCTTTCGTTTCTCCTTTCCTCCCGCGGAGGAAGACGGTCCAGGAATCACGGGAAACCGTTTTCCTTTCGCGTGTCTTCGCGCTCGCTCGCCGTCGCAGAAGAGAAGAAGGAAGGAAAGTAGCAAAAGGTGAACAGGTTTTATCCGAGTCCAGACTCTATCACAAGGTTGCTGCGAGCTTTACAAACGGCTTGAGATTATTCCCCACACGTCTCTCTCCTCGTCCTCTCTTTCTCACCTCTTCTACTTTTTTTTTTTTAAACGTCGCTCGCTTCTCCTCGTCTCTCGCTTCCTCGTCCGCCGGTTCGTTTCACGCCGAGATTCCACCCGAAAGGGTCACTCGCAGTAGACATCTTGTTTCCAAAAGAATTCGTTCACGCTCGCTCTCACACGCACTCGCGATCGAAGGACGGCGAAGACTTCGCGCCCTTCGAACGCGACCCTAACTCTCTCCTCGCATTACAGTGGTTACAGGATCGCGGCGGTCTATATGGTCCACGGGACATTTGGCTACAGGTAACGTTATTATTTCTGTTTCGTTTCGTTTTTCCCTTTTACTCGTGGCTTTCTCTCTTAACAATTAGGCATTTTACGGGGTACGAACAATCATCATCTCGCCTTAACGTTTAAACGGAGCACATTTAGTTTACGGTTACACACGTTCGGACATTATTATAAGTGGATCTCTTTGTTTCTCTCAGACGTGACTCCTCGGAAACCGCACACAGGCTTTTTTTTTTGTGGAAAAAGAAAAATGATTCGACGAATGGTTCTCGATCGCGATTAAGAGCCGACTTCGTTCTGTTAAAAGGATGCGTATAAAATAAATAAATATATTATTATATTCTCGATGAAAAAATAAATTGTCTCGGCGAGTCACTTCCAGAGAGACGATACAGACAGACGATTACTATTTAAGCGGAATATCTCGTTAAATGGGGAACATCGACGCGAAGGAATGGCAACGTGCTGCTCCGCTGTTGTTCGCGTGTACAGAAAATGAAATTCGTCGCGGCTATAATTGCCATTTGCGATTGGCACACCTGAAATGACACACGCACCGCAGCGGCTGGAATAGTGATCGCAGGTTTCCCACATAAAAACGTTACTCTAATAACGCGACTCATCCTCGCCTCGCTTTTATCGTTATTATTACTAGTATTATTATTTAGCTTTTTCCCCTTTACTACCCTCGGCGTAAGTTATATGGCAAACTTAGGACAGTCGTCTGAGCAAATGAAACTTCCTCTCGCACGTACTCGCGTACAACGTGCCTCTTCGTTTCATATTCGATTCTTTTTTTTGTTCTTCGTCTCTTCGTTGAATACGCTCGAGATTCCCGGTTCCCGAATTCGAACCGGGGCACGCGCGGTTTCGCGTTTTAAAAAAGTATCAAAAACTTTGTAGGATCTCGGGCGTAGCCCCGGTCGAAATAATGCCGTCGGATTCGAGCGACGTTACCTCGGTCAATTTTTCAGGGAAACAAATCGAAGTGGAGCCAGGCGTCTCGCCCGAGGTCGAAGGTCCTCGCAAACAAACGAGACGTTCGACCTCGACGGGAGACCTGGAAAAAGCCATAAGTGTACCGATCGAGCTACGAAAGAAACGAATAAACAGAAACGGAAGGAAGAAGAACGAGAGTTTTAAAGGTCGCGCGACGAAGCGAAGACCGCTCGATCGCCCCTGTCGCTTCTTCGAAGTCCTCTCACGAATTTTGCGGAAACAATGAATTTTCGTTGTGACAAACCTAGCTTAGAGTCGCGTCGCGGCGATCTGGAAGTTGTTCGCGAACACTTTTGGTGGCGCGTGTCGAGGAAACGAGCGAAACGCCACTTGGTGCCGCTAGACGAAGGCGAAGAATAAGAAACGGAAAACGCTAACAGAGATTCTCGGGGAAGAGGCGAGAAGAAAGGAGCGCGTGTGGCTGCGAAAGTAATTGCGACGAAACGGCGGCCATTGGTCGGTGACTCGCTCGTTGACGAACACACCACCGGGAGATCATTGGAAAGTTTATGTTCTTTACATTTAACGATTACGATTACGACTACGATTACGAGCTAACGCTTACACGGAGGATTCTCATTTGGAAAGAAACAAAGAAAAACAAGAACGAAACGGGACGGGTCGGGGTAGAGGATGGGGGGGATTATTGGCGAGGGGACGAAAAGAAGAAACTAAACGCGAGACTTTTCTCCGAATTATTCTCACTGAGGAAAGGGGGTCGGGAGGGAACAAAGGGAACGAGCACATTACAATAGTCATACGATTATTCATTACGATAATTAGATATTTCATTAATAATTACGAGATCACAGTGACGCTTTGACGCGCGGGGATCTCGGATGGGCGGGCTGCTTTCCGGGATACAATTCCTAGCTATAGCTATTTGGTTCGCGAGAGAATCGTACTATGATCACCAACTCTCGGGACCGTCCGCGGACGGGATCGATCGCGGTTCGAGCTCTTTGGATTTCATTAGACCTCCTTGATGACCAACGGGAAACGGGAGTTGCGGTTCGATTGACTAAATTAAATGAGGACAACCGGAATGATATATCCTCGGGTTTGTTCACGACCGAGAAGGAAGAAGTTTGCGACACAGCCTGCCCCCCACGATCCACATAGTCACAGTTACAGTTTATGTCCCAGCCTCGACTGTCGTTTCTCCGATCCTCGTCTCCAATCTCAAAGTCAAAATAAGTCACCGTCTACGGACGACGTACATCACCGCGTTTCCTCTCAAATATCTCTCTTTTGTCCGTTTCATATCTCTCGATTCTCAAATCGTTTTCTCCGGATTTGCTCTCTCGAGTTATATCGACTATATTATACTTTTCTTCTCATATCGAAATATCATTTCATATAATAATAATATATATATATATGTATGTATGTCCAAATATACCATTTAAAATATATATATTTATATATGTGTTTTCCATTATAATATATATATATATATAATTTTATTCATGTTTATTCGTATAATTAATACGTTCTCAATATGGCTGACTACTAGCTATGCTACGCAGAAAATACTCCTGTGCAGGAGATGGTTTAACACGTTTCTCTAAAGCATGGTAAAAATTCAAACCAGAAGAACATAGGAAATCGATACGGCGTACGGTAGGAAAATATTTGAAAAGAAGAGAACTCGGGCATAACGCAGACGTTTATGGTACTTGACGGCCCCACGAACAATCGGGTATATGTACAATACATGCGTCTCACATTCTCTGTGGCGGTATCTTAAATCCCATGTGTTCGATCGACCTGTTAACAGCTTCTGTTTCGCGTCAAATATATCTCGTTTTGGCTCGCGAAAACTACGTTTAGGGGAACATTTTTTTTTATACTTATGTACACGGGAGGAAATTTGTCTGTTTCACGGTGCTCTATTTCATTTCGTTTACTTTTTTCTCTTATGTATTATTTAAAATCGAAGCGAAAACGTAGGAAAGAACGTGAAAACGAAAGAAGACGCCTTATCGATTATTATAGCCGCGAGGAGATCGCGGTCTGGCCGTCGATGTTCACCGCGCGCTACGGGTAAACGGAAAAGTGTTAACGGAAAAATTTTACGTGTAAAAAGACGAATATCTCGCGTTTGTTTACTACTACGCGTTCGACAACTACCTACGTTCTCCTTCCTTTTTCCTTTGGTCGGAATGCTAATTATAAAAAAGTTTCGCGCGCACCACGAGAGAGCCCTGGCTCTCTGGTTCCACGGTGCCGACGGCGATTTACTATCTTATTAGATCACAATTGTACGACGATGCTGCTCGCTCTCGTGATTTACCTCCGCCTCGGGGTAAATCGAGAGCAGAGACGAAAACTCGGTCAACGAAACGGTATAAAAAAAGAAAAGATTCTACGTAGAAAAAACGACGAGACAACCGGAGACAAGTTGCTGTTGAACCACCCAAAAAACTGTCGTCTGTCTGCCCGGAACGAGGAGACCTTTTCCGTCGGAATCGAGATCGAACGCTATACGCGCGAAACGAAAACCTTTTGCTGACCGAAAGATGACGAAATCAATTTTAATCGCCGCGTTTTTGTCGCACCAGTCGTTCCGATTTAATTCGAGGGGGAGGAATCAAAGGGGAACGGGATGAAATCGACGCGGTTCACCACAGAACTTGTGCTCCCCAGAAATGCTCGGCCGTATTTCTGGCGACGAATAGAGTAGGCGAAAAAACGCGCGCTATCGTTAAGTTACTATATACTTTACGAACATCGAGAGGCTCCAGCCAATTTGTCCGACGAGATTCGGGTCGGTCGTAGACTAAGAAAAAAAGATGTTACCGCGACCGACTGGGGGGAGAGTTCGTCTTCGGGGAACGTCTGTCTGCGCGCAGTCGTTCCGATGAGGAAATTTTCGTTATCGGGAAAGGGCGTACTGAGAGACTCTCGCCTCGAAGAGTACCTACGCGAAGCACACGGCCACGTCTATCTCGAGCGTCGTTCTCCTTTCGTTTCGACCGAACGACGCCTGGTTCACGCGCGTATCTCAGCATCAGGACGAAGAATGGCAGTACAAGAATTACCTGCGCGAGCTACGTACACGATATATCTAGGAAATAAATACTATTTACTCTCTACACACTGGAATACTTCGACGGAGTACATCACGATACCTTATCCGTTATTTAGGGGTGGAAGAGAAAAGGGGCAAACGATATTAAAAGTTATTTATATTAATAAGGTAATGATAATAATAATCGTAATAAAGAATACGAGTAATCAACAAAGTGTAGAAGTCTTTACTCGGGAGACAGGATAGAGAGACAGATAAGAACGGTCCACGAGATTATACAATCGTATCGACAGCCTTATGATGATTTTGGTTTCATCCCGTTCGATCAGGGATATCAACTATATATTCTTTATTCATAAAATTCCTCCTCTATGAAAATCGTCGCCGGGAGCGGCGGACGCGAACGACCAAGATCTCTAAAATACGCGCTAATTAACGAGATCAAAATATTAATTCGAATAGAATAGAGAGTCGAATAACAAGTGGCGAAAGAAGAGAATGGAGCGGAAATGAATGAAGTGGAGCAGCTGGAGGAATAAGCGAATTTGAAATAATCTGAATAGAAGTACGACGAAAGTGAAGACGATCAATTTGAACACGCACAATTAAATCATGGAAAGCAAGGGAAGATAGAGAGAAAAATGAGACAGAAAACAAAGTCACGAAGGAGCAAAGGGTAAGACCCGTTGTCCTGGGTGACGTGAAAGGCGTCCTTCGTGGCGGAGGGCGCCCACTAAGAGCTAAGCTACCGGAGATCATTCGAAAACTGTCCACGGGACTCGCAGCCAGCCAATTAAGATGCTGCGATCCTCGGTCTATCGATTATCTACTTTAATTATAAAAAACGTCGACTTACATTTTAATGAATTTTAATTAGGTATTTTAGTTTAAACTTCCTCTATACAGTTACAAATACAGTTGCTCCCCTCTTTCGCGCGTCGCGTTTCCTCGCCCGTTTCCGTAACTGCTGTTCTCTTCGCGTCATTCCTCTCATCGGCGCGGTACTCTTTCCTCGTTTTTCGAATACGGTGAGCGAGAAGGTGAGATCAAAATACTTTTCTATGTACAAAACCGTCGCCATGACTCGAAATTGTTTATTTTCCATGTTCTCAGATCGGAGACTCGGCTTCGTTCGAGAACCGAGTCTCCGCTCTGATATCAATGAAAATGAACAATTTCGAGTCTTTTTTCGTGCTTCGAGTTCGTTCGCGAGACGACATGGCGCGGCGTAATTGTATCTCAGATCGAGTTCCGCCCCGCCTTGTATCGGCTAGGTAACCGCGTTATCTACAAGCCACGTCAAAATACATAGTTCCTACCGGCGAGAACGGGACGGAGAGCCGTGTCTTAATGAACGAAGAACAGAGAGACGTATGCGGAAAAGAAGCAAAACCCGAGAAGAAAAAGTATACTAAAATCGTACGGCCGTCTGTCCCGTTCCCGGAATCACACTACTTTTATTTAATTCTCTTTATTTTATATCCGTAATGAGATCATCATTTGATTATTCGGTTTAAGTCCTCTTTGGATCTCGTCCTTAGCTCCCTCGCTACCCTCGCCCAGACCCGTATATCACGGCCCGATCGCCACCTTCGCGATTCCCCCTCAAAACGATCGGCGCAGCGGCGTTCCCCAGAAGACAATACAATATTACAATATTCTCTCTTACCTCGATCAGGCAAACCGGAAGGCGAACGATCGCAAGAACAAAGTCTCTGTTCGTAGATACACGTCCGTCCAGCGCCGTCGAGAGCGCGCGGTTCTTCGATCTTCAAGCAAACCGATCGACAAACGTCCGGGGAGGACGGAGAAACGCACCGATCGATCAACACGAGAACTCTTTATCGGAGTCCCGCGTCTACACAATCGGCTCTTCTACATCAAATNTCTGTTCGTAGATACACGTCCGTCCAGCGCCGTCGAGAGCGCGCGGTTCTCCGATCTTCAAGCAAACTGATCGACAAACGCCCGGGGAGGACGGAGAAACGCACCGATCGATCAACACGAGAACTCTTTATCGGAGTCCCGCGTCTACACAATCGGCTCTTCTACATCAAATGTAAAAACGACACTCGGTTAATTCGGAACTAACGAATTGGCAAGCTCCGGCCTCGTCGTCTTCGTCGTCCCCGTCGCTGTCTATCCCGCTGTCCGCACTCTCCTCCACCTCGTCCTCGAATTCATCCTCGTCTTCGTCTTCGTCGTCGCTCTCGCAAGACGACGGATCGTAGGCGTAGAGGGACCAGGCGTGAAACAACAGCGCACTCTCGAGCAGCGCGAGGGACGTGTTCGTAAAAGACGGGTTAAAAAAATCGTGTCGCATGTGCCGGTAGGACGCCCGAGAGAAGTCTGGCTGGTCTTCCTGATGCTCGTTCGATGTTGCGATCCTCCCGGCGGCGTTCATCATATTGGCAAAATCTCCAGAAGCGGCCGTGGCTCGGCAATACCGGAGAGGGACCCCTGGAGCGCAGGAGGGGTCGTCCGGTTCACTAGTGCGTCGGTCGCTTCTAATCTCATCCCGGACGTCGGCGTCCGTCCGAGTTCTCGAGGCGTTCTCGAGGCACTGTAGAGTCTATCGAAGACGCGACACCAGCCTCCATCCGAGGTACAAGGCCACCGTTGTCCAGAGAGTCTCGCGGAGAGGAGTCAGGATCAGCATCGACATGAAGCTGTCCGGTGAGTCGGACGCGTTGCTGGCGGTCGTTATGCTAGGGTTGACCGCGGCCAATCGGGACTTCTCGACCTCCTCCGCCTGGAACAAGAGCAGACATAAACCGTGTATTGTCGCCAACCCGTCGACAATTCGATCGTATTAGAGTTTTGATAAAATTACTTCGGGGAAAGCGGAATTCTGCGGGAGGCAGCGGTCGGATTTTGTGCGCGACCCTTGACGCAGAGGCTCGACGAACCGCCGTCGTGACTCGGAGTAAGAATCACGGTGGAACAGGGAGGACCGGAGAAGAAGAGAGGACGGGCGAACCGGCGGGCTAAGGCTCCTCTAATTGGGAGTGTCCTAATTGGACGGAATTACCGTCGATTCGACACTCCTTGCGGCTAAGCCTCCGGCGTAGAAAAAGCACCGCGCTCTTTTTATCGAGTTCACCCTGATCCCTTCGAATTTACACGAGAAGACGAGACGCTCGAGGGGGAACGCGATTAAGGTCCACCTCCTCCTCCTCCTCCTCTCTCTTTCCGTTCCTCCCTCGGTCGGTGCCACTTGCGCGAAATACAAATCACGGGACACCGCATTTGCTACCGGTTAATTGTCAATTAATTCTCCACTTTGACGAATTTTCACCGACGCGACGAAAGAATAGAAACCACCTACACTCCAGACACAAAGCATTTCATTATCATCTCCACCGAACTATCGTCCGATTACAGGCGCGTCAATTACCAACGCCGCGGAAAGCCGATTGACCCACGAGGAAATTTTGGTTCGTTAAAATATTAATCGCCCCGAACGATCGGAGATCCGTAACGATCTCCGGATAAGCGCGGCCCCCCTAGATAATATTTCCCAGACAGGCGAGTAGTTTCTACTGCGTGTGTCTGTCCGTCGGTGTATCTTTCCCAGCCCGAGGGACGGCTAGAAGGAGGCTCGCCCTTTGTTTCCACGATCACACCCCCGTACCACGAGGCCCGCGCGACTTCCGATCCTCGTTCCGTCTTAATCCACTCGTGGTGGCCGGACGTGCAATAATAAACGGCGAGAGAAACGGGGATTGAGGGCTCAATCTCCGAGGCTTTTATAGGAGAGGGCCGGGCTATAATATCTCTGGTCATCGCCGGCTTCGATCCGTCCCAATACCGCTCCTATACATTTCGTCTGTTCGCGCGAGATAGAAAAACACTCGATGCCCCGAGAGAAGAAATTGCGCTGCGACCGAGAGAACCATAGGAGAGCGTCACATTAAGAAAGAATTATGGTCTATGGACTCCGTTCTCGTGGGAGTCCTCCTCGTCAATTAATAGTGTCCCTCGCCTCTCCCTCTTCATCTTTCCTCGTCTACGCGAGTTCGTACGCAACGATCGCAAAGAGCACGAATCTAATGCCGACGTTATTCAAATCCGTTTCTACGCACTGACTTTCCTCGCACGCTCCCATGATCTTTACCTCGGACACGCAATTTCTTCACGATCGAGCCGGGGAAGCGCGAATCGTTTCGCGCGGCTCGAACCACCTGCGACTCGTTTACTTTCTCTCCGTTCGGTCGTACGAACGTATGAAAAGGTGGCGGCCGGGGTTTATCGCTGCGGGCCCGGAAGAGAACGCCTCGCGCGGTTTCTCGCTCGCTCGCTCGCTCGCTCGCGCTTTGAAATTGCGAAATTTATGCGCGACCCGCGAGAGCCGGGATTACGTTGTCGGAGTTTATCGTTCCCGGGACGGTAAATTTTAATTGTCCGCGGCAGCCGGTTGCGTAAAACTCGCGCGAACATCGATTCAGCCGGCTCTTTTTTTACCCAGTTTAGCTTCGCTGATTAATGCGGGGATTAGGCCGCGCTCGGAAGTTTAATTCAAGTATCCGGCGGTGGGATTAATAATTCCAGCACCGCGGGATCAACGCGTCGAAGGCGCGAGGATACAAATTTAATTAAGCTTCCGCGGGCAGGACAAACTTTTTGCACGGAAGATGAGAGTCCGATATAACCTGTGCCAGCCGCCTTTCCATAATTGGACGTCGATACTCGCGGATTCGACACGGACGATAAATATCTACCAATACACGCGTAGAAAGCGAACAGAATTACCGGGATGGATTATTGTGCAACGTAATTGCGCGATCGGGCCGCGAGTTTCGCCTGCGTAAGAAAAAGCCGATGGAAAACGGAGGTTTGCGGTCTGGCCTAGGCGGCAAGTGCGCAACGCAGCGTGGACGATAAAATCCACGGTTCGGTCGGGACCGCGTCAGGTGCGTCGATCGAAAATAAGACATAAATCGTGCAACGGAACACGGGCCGATCGCGTGCTCCCCCCCGCCGCCCGGTAAGGAACATCGATTTTCCACCGGGGAAAGAAGAAGAAGACCGGAGGGACGGTTCTTGCCGCGCTCGCCCGTTACGCTGCCGAGCGCCTAATGTATCAATTCGCGCTCGGACGACTGATAAATGCCGGTGGTATACGTCTCATTAACCGCGTTACGGCTAAATCGCGTAGAGTTCGCGGAAACGCGAGTCGAGCTGTACGGGAGGAATATTTCATCTCAATTTTCTTGCGCGCCGGGCACCAAAGGCTTCCGCGAACTGGAAACTGGATGTTTGACTTCATTGATTAAATTTTCGAGTACGGTTTCTCCGTTAATTGATCGGCAATTTTAATTAGTCAGACGATAATAAAGTAACTTGTAATTCGGATCCTCTCGGAGATCCTCTCTCTCTCACGGGGCTACTGATTTCGAAAAAAAATGCCTCTTCGAGTTAATTGAAATTTTGATTGATCGCGCGATAATTCACGGAACAAAGAACAGAACGGTTTCCTTGAATAATAAATCACGCGGAGGTTCGCGAGTCATGCGAGGTCGAGGAGGATCGCGAGCAACGAAGAGGGAGGGGGAGGCCACGATTGCACGAGATAATTGAAGATAATTTTCTCGGCCCGTGGCCACGGCTCGTGCTGCCATGCCCACTTAACTTTCACGTAAGGCAAGGGGATGTGACCACTTAGCCGTTACATGCTCGCTTACTCTCCATGCATATGTAAAGCGGTGGCTGTTCCCATGACGAACGGGGAAAAGAACGGGAGAGACCGTGACGATGCACGAAAAACCCATTGGCATTCGACGTTAATTGACATCGAGAACAATTTTCTTCCAAGAGGAACGGACGGGATCGAAACTCGCTCAAAAGTCCTGATATAATTCCCAAGGAGAACCTGTTTGCTCTGTTCGCAGTCCAGAAATATATAGCCCGGAGACGAGGACGGGACGCGCCAGATCGGTGTGTGTACACGAAGAGAACACGAGAAGACACAACGGAGCATCTCTGGTCCATCGGCGGATTAATCCGACACTTCGATTCCCCCAGAGAAGGAATGGAACGCAAACACCCCTAAGAGACAATTCCCCCGACGGAGAATTCGCCACGAGCCGTATTATCGAGACTACTCTCCCGTCCTCGAGAGTCACCGTGCCGGACCGGACCGGCTACGAACGATATCCGATCCTCTCCTCGGAGCGCGGCTTAACGCGGAGATTTCTTCAATTTCACGGATCCGTTCGCTCCCTTCAATTACCGCCACTTAACCAGCAATAATTAGACGTTCCGGGACGGGGTATCGCGCCGACGCGAATCTTTAAAGTGAATCGAGACGGTTAGGATAAAAGGAGGAACGCCCTTCCGGCTCGTTCCTCTTTCCCTCTTCGATCGCTCGCGGTAGATCTCGTAAACCCGTGAAACGGATCCTGTATTTCTCTCCCGATGATTACCACGGAGGGTCGAGTCTTTTTTTATCTTGCCCGTCAGGTTTACTCTACACACGATCGATTTCGTCTCACGAATCGTAACGCGAGTGTCTTCTAACGCGCGTTCGAACTAAGTCTGTCACTAATTCGGCAAATCCAGTTATCATCCGTAATTCATTTACGACTATCCGATTCGATTGTATATAAATGAAATTCCGTCACGAAACTCGTGTACATTTTCCTCACCTCTCGGCGGGAAAACAAACCGGGAACAGAGTCGTAAAATCAGTGGAGGCTCGTCTCGAGGGCCATCGATACATATTTGATCGGGCGATCAGAAGGGACGGGGAAGAGAGAGAGAGAGAGGCACGAAAACGGTGATGAAGTGGCGAGCCAGTGGCCGCGGGGTCATACGCGCTGCGCTGGGAGCAATACTAGACGTCTTAACGCTGCCGGCCGGATATTTATTGCGCCCGTGGGACACCGTTGCCGCCACCGATATAACTAAATTCGCGTTTATGGCCCCGGCTGACCCACTCCAGCCGGCAATCCCTCTTCTTCCTTCCACGCCGGGAAAGAGAGAAACGTCGCGACCGAACCGAACCGAAATGAGGGACACTCGATCATTTGCGGGTGCATTAAATCCTGGCCATCGCGATACCGTCACGCGTGGGATCGATGAATCGCCATCGAATTTTATGTGCGCACAATTGATAGTTCATCGCACGTGGAAACGAACCATGATTCTGCTCTACGCGACGAGACGCAGGAAGACGTTTTATACGAGGTCGAAAAATTCGCCGGGATNGATCGATGAATCGCCATCGAATTTTATGTGCGCACAATTGATAGTTCATCGCACGTGGAAACGAACCATGATTCTGCTCTACGCGACGAGACGCAGGAAGACGCTTTATACGAGCGGTCGAAAAATTCGCCGGGAAGTTTCGGCTCGAGCGAAATTAATTTAGAAATTGTGCGCGTGAAAATACCGAGGGCGACTACTATTTCGCGGGTCTCGGCGTCCGCGTATTCGAGTTTTATAACGGCGTGCAAGGGTGCCGTTTACGACGAGTAAAAAGCATCGCGGCGCCGGCGGGGGATGGAATCGCAATTATTTTTACGCCTCGCACCTGTACTCTCCGCGTCGTAAACATTCTCTGTTCTATAAAATGTAAAAACCAGAAATGGCGGTATGAAGCGGTTCGGTCTATTCGTCGCGTACGATGAAAATTCACCGACCTTTGTCTTGGACGCGTGAAAGTCGTCGGCGATGTTCCTGAGATTGGCACCTACATTCTCCCATTGGTTCTCGTTGTACGCCTGTGTGTGGAAGTGCCTCCAACAGTGGCCGCAGATCTGCTTCGAGGCCGACGGCGTCTTCTTCGTGGTCCCGGTGCCGGACCTTTCGGACGTGAGCCTGCGCCTTCGCGGCCGCGGCCTCGGGCTCGGTACCGGTACCGGTGCCCGGCTACTCTCGCCGCTCGACTCCGGAAATTGGAACGTCGCGTCTCTGGTCGGGCTGTTAGGTGCGGACACGGTCACCTGGGGCGTCGCAGGTGGAAGTTGCTGCATCGCGGAAACTACGAGGTCCGGCAACGGTACGCGGGACAGATCCGTGTCCACCAGCACCGGAGGCCGTTCGTCCCCCGCTCGTCGCGGTATCCGATCTGCAATTGAAAATACGTACAATTAAAAACCGAACGACTCTGACCCTGATCAAAAGAAACGCCTCGTCCTAGCGAAGTTTTCTGCCTCGTAAATGTCTGAGAAAAATCGGCCCGATAACCCCGATCCCGAGAGACAAGAGTCTGGTTTACTATGCGTAAAGTTCAAGCTTTCCTCGATCGTCCGATAACCGCGTCAACGATTCATCATCGTTCCGATCGGTCGTGGCGATCTTTACTCCGTCTCGAAACCAGATGGCCGATTACGATACCCGTTTAATCGACGAAATACGAGTGCCGCGATTCGTATACTCGATATCTGGATTTGCCATCGATAATTAATCGCGGCGCAGGCCTGGTTGCGTCACACACAATGGAAACGGTACGATCTACGCACGACGGCCGACCGCTAGGTATTGTACATACACGGGGCATACGTACGTACGTACATACGCGTCGCTTATAAGGTTTAATGCGGCGCGCTGTTGGCTAGACAACGGCGACCACCGGGCTGCCCCGTAATGGCAACCAGCGACATTGTTGGCTAATGATTGTCTGAAAATTTACAACGCTCCGGTAGCCTTCGGTTCCGCGATTTCGACACACGTTATAAGCGAACGCGGCAGGCGTAGCCGTACGTTTTACAAACGATTCCGACGAGTTTCGGTACGGGGGATCGTCCGATTCTGCTCAAAGAATTAATTTACAAGACGGAGATACGCATCGGGAGATAGTATCGCGATCGCGAAGAACGAACGCGCGTTTCCTCGGAAAACGAGATAGCCTCGTTACGGTATCTGACGGTCATGTCTGTGAAAAGTACTCCCGACCGTCTTACTCAGTTTCGAAGAATTGGATTCTATTTAATCTTCTGTTTTATATATACAGAGTGTTTCAGGATTAAATGGTCAAACTTAAAAGATAAATTTAGGCCAAAACAAAAATTTCCTCTAGAAATATTCTCGCAAACGTTTCGTTCAACAGCTATTGACTTCTGAAGTTATAGACTTATAGGAATGAGTATGAAGAAAGTATAAATCTACCTTTATCGTTATTATCTATGTCGTTAGAATTTTCATTACAAACCCCATAACAGTACACCATATCGGCATATTCTTTAGCTGAATTTGGATGAGGTATGATTTATCCGACGACAACGACGACGACTTGATTTGGGGAAAGCATTCGACGAACTAGCAACTTGGCAAATACGAATATCACAGATATGCTTCTGTTTAGGAACAAAAGCGTATCAATGATCTTCAAAACAAGCAAAGGGGCATCATTCCTATAATTCTGTAACTTCAGAAGCGAAACGTTTGCGAGAAAATTTCTAGAGGAAATTTTTGTTTGTTTTGGAGTTCTAAATTTATCTTTTAAGTTCGGCCACTTAATCCTGAAACACCCTGTACATACACGTACGTAATTATCATGCTGGATGCGTCCACTTGAATATCGATGAGACCTAATGACATTTTCGAATAAAAATTTCCATGAAAGGCCCCATCGATCAGTCGGCGCATCCATCATCGCCCATATAAAAAAATCGTTTTCCCCGTCGACGATCGATGAGATCGGGCCGGTTGATCGGGGGACATCGGTGTCCGTGGGCTGTCAGAAACATTTAAACGGTGATTCTTCGACGGGGGGGGAACGGTGGACGCGTAAATCGAAGCCATGCGTGACAAAATAACAATTCCTCCACGCCTGGGGCCTCCATTGTCTCTCTCGCGTCCGAGCGCGTACGGTGCACACGCTCGCACCGCGGTTGCATCCTTGACATTTCGAGTAAACGTCCGCGCGGCGTATATACCCGCGGTACAAGCCCTCCACGGAGGCGTCGAGGCTCTTTCACTTGTGCAACTCGTGCACATCGCGATCCGAGCGAGAGCCTTTCGCGACGCTTGCAAAACAGACTTCGAACTCTTATCCAAAACGATCTCCGCGCTTTCTACCTCGTAAAATGTCACTATGTCGCTAAATCGATTTCGTGTCGCTCGGCATTCAACGAAAATCGACTCGCCGCCCGACGTTCGATTCGTTTCCCGTATCGATTCCTTTGACTACAGCTAAACGTCGATTCTCAGCTTGATTCCTATTGAAAACCCTGTGAGAGGTTCTGTTTAGAGGATTAAATGGTCGAAAAGAGGCAGGACCCAAAAGGGAACGAGCACGGAACGGCGCGCCCCATAAAAGCGACCCGAGCAAAAAGTGCATCGCGCACGTGGCCAACACCCGCATGCACGCAGCGTTCGCTGGCGTGCAACCGGGAAGTCGAGACTCCTTCGGATTCATCGAGGGAATACCGTTTCAAGTTTTGCAATTACGATCTTACAAAAAAATTAACCGAACAAAGGCCGAGGAGATTTACGAGGCGAGAGTTTCGAGAAATGAGAAAGGAGGACTGGGGTATTTCGAAGCGGGGACACGCGGGAGACAGTGTACATTATGTACGTACACGCGTTATGTCAAAGAGGCAGAACGAAAGAAACGGGAAGCAGGGAGGGCGAAGGGAGAGGAGGAACGGATTCGAGCCGGGCTGGCAGCATATGCGAGCACGTGACTCATGCGGAGCGCCCTTTGTACGCGTAAGTGCAACGCAACTTGTTACAGTGTACGTGGTATGTAACGTCAACCCTATCGGCATCGGCGCTCGACCGATCTCTCCTCGTCTCGCGGGCTGGTGTGCGCGTAGGTGCCGAGGTTGCGGGCGTGTGCGCGCGTACTGCAACTGCAGTGAACGCTCAACTGCACAAAGAACCCCTCTCAAGGCCGCAGCGACGCACACACGAACGAGCGCGCGCGGTGTCGAGGCGCGCGAGCGCGCGCTCGAGCACTCCTATGCACCTCTTGCACCGGTTTTTATCGGTTTTGCCACTTTTCCGGGACAATGGGAGGCGGCCCATTGTCGAGCCGCGCCGTTTCATACAAAACCGACGCGTTGTATCTCTTGCCGAGACCGAGTCTGAAGCGCGGATTAATTTTTACGCGATTTCGAGGCTCTCTCTCCGCGCGCGCGAGCTTTTATGGAGTGCGGAGTCATCGTAAATGAAACATTTCTGAGATCCGCGTGCTCGAATTCGAGTGTCTCGCAATAAGAGATAATAAAATGAGTCACGCCGCGTACAAGAGAGTTTAACCATCCGATTTATGCGTGCGCAACTACGGAATATATCTGCCCGGTGCGGGGCCGAACCGAGTGAGAGAACCGAAGTCGTAAACGTGCGATGATTGCCCCGACGGCATGGACCATCGTCCGAGGGAAACGTTCCTTAAATCGTACCGCGGCGAGCGTTTCGCGGCTGTACGCGACGGATTCTGCGTCTCGCTCGTAGCCGGAATCAGCCACTTTCGAACCGTTTCACGGAAATCTCGTAAAACCTCCGGCCCCGATATAAACGTTCCCTCCTCCGCCCCTTCGCCCGAGCGTACAAGACAATTCCCATTTTTCGTTTTCTCATTGTGCCCGGGATCGAAACGATCCGCGCGGTCCCGAGTCGAGAACGTTTCAATGCGCGCGATCGCTCGGAGCAAAAAACGGCCACGTACAGCGAGCAGGTTATCGCGATACCGGGAGGGAATGGTAAAAATGAGGGAACAAGGTTGCGCCACGACGGCCATCGATTTCCAACGGCTGTCCAACGATTGCCCAATAAATTCTGTCCACCGGCCAGCCAGCGATCGGATTCTGCGGTGCCCGAGAGCAGCCGGAGGAAAACCGACCGTGCCGGGGACTCGCTCGACCGATTGATTACGCTCTTATTGACTACGTGACTCGCGATTTTGTTGTCGGCGGAATTAATCGAGCCTCGGAACTGATCGACTGCCCGATGCAATGTCTCTATGTCTGCGAAACGTTTTTCTACCGGCGGTGAAGAAATTGCGGCGCGGACGCGGTAATGAGAAAATTACGTCTCGTCGGGCTTTTCGACTTTTCTAATCGGAGGAAGACGTCGCCGCGTCAAAAACTGGTTCTCACGTTATTCGCACGCATTAAAATATGAAATCCCTCTGACCGCTTAATATCGTCGATGTAGAAGTAGTACGAAATACTGTGCTCTTCTTGCATCGGGTGCAACGGTTCTACGGGGATTTCCATCGAGTAACGACAGGGCGATGCGCGGCTTCCGCTAGCGGGCATAATCGCCGAGAAACTGCGCGTCGTTGATTACATCGTTAACCGGCGAAGGGAGGGAGACGGGGGGGCTCGTTACGTTTTACAAGCGACCACAAGTCGGTCACGTTTTGCCACCGTTATTCGACGATTATAATTACGAGCCGCTCCTCCCTCTCCACTTTTCCGTTAGGTCGTAGCTAATAATCGAAGAGCAATGATCTAAACGGAAATCGATCGCATCGAGCTGGACGCCGGAGGCTCGGCAAATAGAAGATGATTCGACGCATTACGGCCGGAGAAAAACTCGCAATTTTATACGGACCGCGGCGGTAATAATTTTCAATATAGATTCGCACGCGAGATCTGATCGAGGCAGCTTCGAAGTGGTCTGCGATGGGCTGGGTGTTCGCGCTCGATAAAATCACGATGACGAGCCGTGATAAACGAGGCCGAGGAGACAGGGTAATCGAAGGAAAAGGGTTAGATAAAATCGGCCAAATTTCACGTACGGCCGGAGACGCGTGCTAGAGAAGAATACGCTCGAGGGAGCGTAAAAATATGTAGCACCGTAGGCGTGCGAAGGAGGGAACGGAGGCACGTGTGCGCTCCTACATGAATATTAATGACCCGGGATTCCGAAATCCGTAGAAACACGGTTTTAATTAAATGCGACGATAAGAACCGAGTCCGACGGGAGATCGTGGATCAAGGAGAAACGTGGCACTGCGTCTGCGGTGCCAAAAATATAACTGTTCACCGGCGATGATAGGAAACCGTAAACGAAAGGAAAGAGGAAGCGATGAATATTTTAGAGCGACCGCTCGGCCAATAACCGTTGCCCTCGTGGATGAATGGAAAGGAGACGGGAATCGAGGACCGGACAATCGGCAATGACGAATTCCTTTCAATATTTCATCAGTTCTATAGACGGTCGCGGTCTCTTCGGCCACGTTCTCCATCGATCGACTTCGGGATTTCCGCCGGGGAAACCGTGACGCGACGGACTCGAAGATCGCGTTCGAATTACGCGTTAACCGCGAATCGGTAACCATGGGATTTCGGACGAAAAGGGTATTTCGTTCTGGGAATAATTGCGAAACCATTTTGCTCCGAAATTCGGAGCGTCGCCGCTCGTGTCGATAACAGTTAGGGCTTTACGACAAAGTAACATAATACGAAGTTCAGTGTCGAGGGGCTATCGTTTTACGCGGCGACACACGATCTTTCTCTTACCGAGAAATTAAACGCCTCCGATTAGAGCGATCGCAGGGGTTCCGTACGATTCGATTCTTATCGGAACGACGCGTGGGAAAGGGCTCGCCAAAACGCGTCCGCACCGCCCGCCCGGCGGACAACGAAAAAACGAATGAATGAGACCCGGGGAATCGGGTTTAAAAGTGTTACGGACAGCGGCGATTCGGGTAACGCGCGTAATCGTTATTACCGTGGCCGCGTTTACGCGATGACGAGGGGGAAGTTTCGCGCAAATGTCACGGGAGAAGACAGAAACGGGCTGGCCACAGCTGTTTCTATAAATAACTACCTCCGACACACGATGCAACCGACGATGCTCGCCCGCTCGCAGATTCTGCATCTTCCCTCCGAAACTGCGAACTATGGTTATTGACCCTCTCTCGCACACGCGACCACGACTATTCTCGTTCGCGAAATAATGAGCACCTGCCAGTAATTCCACTTCGTAATGAACATTCCCTTCGATCACTGTCCGCTCTCCGCGTTTCATTTGCATACGAGACGTTTTAATAAGTTCGCGAGAGCCGGTACGGCGTTTCGTCCGATCATCGACGAGGCGTACAATGGTACTTTACGATACGTTCGCGGAACGGAGGAGGAGGAGGAGGAGGAAAAGGAATTAGTACGAGCGCGATTATTGAAAAGTCATATTTGCCGGGAGGTAAAAGGGTTTCGAGGAACGTTGCGTCACGAGAGAAACAACGGTAACACACCGACGACGGCCGGATGCAATTTGCGGTTTCTTTTGGGACACTTGCATGCCGCGCCGGCGAGATCAAAGGCTCGTTAGCGACGTATTGCCGTGAAACGGCGGCAAAACGGATCCAGAACGCTGTCCGAACGACGACGAAGACGACGACGACGTTTCCTCTCCCGGTTGATCGGCCGGTTTCGAGCCAGAGTGCATCGACCTTCGATCAGTGGCGTTTTATAGGTGGCAGTAATATGAAATTATGGTCGCTCCGACTGTGACCCGGAGAGTTAGACGCTCTACGCGAATCTAAGGTCTGGGCATTAAGTGGCAGTTTAAACGTTGCTATCTCGAATCCGAACTAACTACCGCGGCATACGTATCCGTAATAAACCGCTCGGGCAATGAGAGAACGCGATATTAAATCCGCGGAATTACTTTCGTTCGCGATTCGAACCGAATAAAAAGCTCGTCCGTCGTTTAACATTTTTCCCTACGAAAACGCGGTCGTCGCGTCGAAAATAAGTACCCGGAACCTGTTTCAGATCGAGCATGCACATTTCGGAGCGGGTGAGATACCGGTATCGAAGGCAGTGCTCGTCGCGGCGCTCGATACTGCAATCTCTGGTGGACGATCGACATCCGAGATTCGGGGAACGAGCCGTTGCATCGCGTTTTATGGCGCGTTTTACTCCGGTGTGCCTGACCATCGGTCTTCTCTCCTCTCTCCGCGTCCCGGCCTCTCTCGCTCGCTCTCCTCCTACTCTCTCCTGTCGATCCGGCCCGACCGCCGTCGCCGTCTCTTTCGCCGTAAAGGAGGCTCGAGCAGCGGTGCAGGGTCATGGCCGGACATCGTCTGCCATACTCTCGACTCGTACACCCACGCTACATCTGTTATATTCGCCCCCTTTCGCTCGCTGCACCCTCGTAAAACCGCGTTTCATTACGAGCCGAATATAAGTTACCGCAATTTACGCCTGTACCTCGTTCCCTCTCCCGCTCTCTCTCTCTCCCCGTTTCTCGCTCTCGTTCGGGCTAAGTCTTCTACGACTGTCTATTATCGCCGTACGCGAAGTTAATGGGACCGTACGAAACGAGAAGAGCGTCGCCGCGAGGTTTAAGGTCGAAAGTAAGAGCAGGTGGCGGGACGGAGTATATTTCGAATCGAGAATCGTGGACGCTATGAAAATTATTGTGTTTAAGTTTCAAGGTCCCCCGGTTCGTACGGCGCTCGAATACGAAGCATGCAGCTAAAAACCGCAAGGCAACGGGTTAAGTATGCGTTTCTCGGAACGTGTTTTTTAGTTACGTTTATCGTGCCGCGGTTCTCCGAACGCGTACGGTTCTAGTTACTCGACGAGACGAAAATCACTTACGTACATGGAAATTGAAATTTGGCAAACGGGAATCGGTCCCGAGGAGGTATTCAAATCGGATTAATCACGCTCGCGTGGCCCACGCGTATTTCCCTCGCTCTTTCCGCGAAATCTTCGCCGAAGGTGTCGAGATATCTCGCAACCGATGGACCGAAATTTTTCGACGCTGACTCACGGGACAACGACCGCTGTCAAACTTACATATTTTTCGACAAAATCGATCAACGCGTGTCGACGACCCGGACGGAACGACTCAAAGCGCTTCGAGACGATCTCGTAAAATTGACAAATAAGAGACAACGTTTCTCCGTCGCGAGAACTTTATTTTTTGAAACGTTGCATTTTCGAGATTGCGCGAGTTTCGAAATTGGTTTTCGCCTTGGTAAAAGAATTCTATCCGCACGCGTCATTCGACGGGAAACTGGCCCGCGTTGTTGCGCGCGACAACCACGTGTTGCGTTTCTAGTCGATAGACGCAGCGTATGCCCGTGTGCTCCTACTACTCTCGAGCGTGCTCGCTCGTTTTCCCCTCGTTGTGTGAAGTGGAAATTAATTGCGTCGCACATATGTGTCATTCACTTTCAACGTAAGCACAGTTTATTCAGATTAACAATTTTTCATTGTCGAGTACAATGCGCGGCGTAGCCGTCACGGAACAGTGACCGAGCTACCATAATTAATAAATACCATAATAAATAAATAAGTAAAAAAATACAAAGTATAAAAAAGTAGTTCGATACACAGTGTTAATAAAAATAGATTATACACTACAAATTAACCTATCTAGTTACATACATCGCATAGTATGGTTTAGAAATAAATATTATCTCAAATTTCGAGTGACTACAATCATTCTTTATTAGACATTCTCCAGCTCTGTTACGAGCGTCGTCGCTTTGTAAAGCATCATTTTGTAAAGCCATCGGAAGGACACCGAGTGCGATAAAAGCGTATCTACTCCCGTGGACAGGTCCAAGCCGTGGAACCAGATGGAAAGACAGAAGAGGTAAGTGAGAGAAAAAAAGCGCTTCCGAAGCACGTGACCAGGGAGATAGAGTCGCGCCGAGCGACCCGATTAGCTTTTAATCCCTTTCCTCATAGATACTCTCGAGACGGTTGACAGACGGATAAGTGGATCGTCGCCGTTCATCGAGGGTCAACGCCGTATAGGTAAACATAGAGGCAGGTGCAAGAAAGTTCTAAAAGATCGTACAACTCACGATTTCGCAACGACGGATGCTGCAGGAACACCCCGTCTCTGAGGGCGTTTTGCAGGCTGGCGTACAGGTCGAGCATCAGATGCACCAGTCTCGCCGTCTCGCTGTCATCGTTGGGCAGAGCGAACGGGATAGCCATTTCTCTGCAGGTGCACCGAGTCTCTTTTTTCTTTTACACGAATTCTATGCTCTTCTTCTTCCTCGCTGCTGCTTCCCTTCTCGCCGTTCACTGGAATCGAATCAATGTCTGTGTGGATAAAGTTCACCAACACTCCTGTTCTGCTTCTCTCTTTGTTCGCGCGACGACGTCTCCGCTCCGTCCTCGGGACGGAAACCGAGTGAAATCGTTCGGAGATGTTTGACGTGTGCACGTGGGGGCCTCGTCGACCGGGGAACACGGCGCACGCTCAAAATGTTCGTCGCCCGCACCGGATTGTTCCTTCCTGACTAAAACGCACGTGACGAAACCCGCGTGGAGAGAGACGCGCGAATCTCGGCCGAACGAGATGCGTGTACACGAACAGATCTATCTGTCTGCGCGCGGGCAGTGTCTTATCTCGTCAGTCGTACGACGCGAGCCTGTCGATCACGTCATCCGAATCGCTCGCAAGGTGGATCCTCGGATGGATCACTTTCCATGAGTGGCTACCGCTTCTCGACGATGACAGCCGTATAAAACGGAGGCGTTCGATCGTTCTCTTCCCGAAAGACACGGACACACGGTCGACGCACAAAAGTTGGCGGTGTCTACTCGCGTCGAACGTCGGTTCGCGACGCACCGGAGCACCAAACGACGGGGTTTACGAAGATCGAAAGGAAGGAAAAGTATCGGTCGTGATACCCTCTTTCCCTCGGATTCGCACACACACGCGTTACGGAAACGTCGTGACGGCACGCAGTTGCGGTGTCGCTGTGACTGTTCTCTTTGGCGCGACTATCACACGCGCGTTGTACAGTGGCACGTCTCGGCTCGGTCGCAGTCGGGCAAACAAACGCGCAAGAGAAAGTAGAGAGCGAAACACGAGCAAACTCTCGACTGAGTTTAGGTAACGAGAAACGCGTCTACACTCCTCGAGGTCTAGCGTGGTAATGATTCTGTGCTTTCGTTTCAGCCACTCGGCCCGCACGCTCTGCCTCGCGGCGGCAAGCGAGTTACCCCCGCCACGGTTGAATCGCGCGGCCGGTTGCGCGCCCGGGTGTGGGGAGGAACGCTGCGCACGCATCCGGATTTGAAATACGAAAGGGGCGTCAGGGGAAGGGTCGCGAGCCCGAGGTGGTGGGGGACGAGATCGCAACCTTGTGGTGGTTGTGTACCAGGCCCGTGGTCCGTAGCGTTGTAAATTTACCGGTTAGGGCAGCAAGCGTCGTCGACGAGAGGGGCCCCTTGCACGGCTCTCCGCCCCTCCACGCGTCCTCGCTACAGGAGGCAAAGGGAGTCGGGAACGGCCAGGGCCTCCAAGAAGTAGGATAAGCGTAAACTACGAACCCGAAGAGGCTCGCTAGTTCTCCAAAACGCGGCCGACCTTTCGAGTTCCAGCGTGTCAGCAGAGCGAATCGATCGCTCCTCGAAGAGATCAACAGGTTCGTCGTCGGTTCCCCNTTTCTTGCGCCGGTAATGCGACGCGTTGCCCCAGTCCCCTGCCGAGTTTCGTCATTTCCTCAAATGAATATATTTACTCCTCGTTACGTGCGAAAGGTAATTGTCCTCTCGCGAGGAAGGTGTTTCCGGATANACCCACGCGGAACGAGTCAAAACAACCGCGCGTACACCGAGTCGAAAAAATACCGAGTTCGCATTAATCATTTACCGGGCATGTCCCCTTTTCCGGCCAATTGGAAAATGCAATTTTTACGTCTAGCACAGATTTATAAACTGAATTTTGAAACGCGCCGATGTCGGACGATGAATAAACCGCAGACGGCAAGGGTGTTAATTTGCTGGACGCGAAACATATTCATGGGATCGCGATACATACTTGGCTCGGTGACAATTTTTTATGCGGCCAATGAATGGGTAAACAGGAGGAGAAACAAGAACGCGCTCCTGCGGCGAGCGTTGATGCACAATGCATACGACTGCTGCCAGCCGTACAATGCGTACCACGTAAATAAGTATCGGCGCGTTGCGGAACGTAGGGATCGAAAGAATACCGTAGAGAACAGATTTAAGATCGACAGAATAACTGCGCGAATTAAAAGAATAAATAATTATTATTTCCGTCTGATTTCCTTGNGTTGCGGAACGTAGGGATCGAAAGAATACCGTAGAGAACAGATTTAAGATTGACAGAATAACTGCGCGAATTAAAAGAATAAATAATTATTATTTCCGTCTGATTTCCTTCATATTTATTATTTCCGCCTTCACGCGATTTTATAGTAACTCGTCATCTCTCGTTTCATTTGACTTACAAATCGGCGGACAAAGAGTTCAACGGAACCCCACCACCGTGTCAAGTACACGCATTATCTCGACGCGGTGCACCGATTCCGACGCGATCGAGCGAGCGAGCTGCTCGAATCGAGAGGACTATCTGCATTCATCGGAGCAGGTTGACGACGAGGCACAAGAGGAGAATAGATTAATGACAGGAACGGCGCCGAGAGACATTGTCATCGGATATCGAACGACGAGAGGACGGAGAGAGAGCGAATTAAAGGCTGAGCGAATCGTTGCGTCGGGATGACATTACTGTTATGGACGAGCGATTAACACGAAGACGCGTTCGAATAATTCTTGGGACGGTCCGCGGGACCGGGCTACCCCCGTGGCGATCGGAACGTACGATCCAGGAATCGAACGATTCAGGAACGCGTGTCGGTCCACGGTAGCCAGGGCCACGGGCCACACTCTCTCTCGTTTTATTTCCACGTAAAGCATTGAATCGGTTCCTGGCCGGTAGCAGCGAGATTTAAAACCGGTAGCACCGTATGCGCCGACCGGATTGTATATTTTTAGAACGACCGGCGTCCTCGCGTGGGCGGACACACCGGTCACCGGTCCAGGAACCTGCGCCGCGTTGTTCCCGGCGAGCCGCGATGATCCCCTTTTGTCGGCGGTCCCGTCAGCCGGCCTCAAATTTAGAGCGACCATTTTCACGCTCGGGACCGAACGAAAATTCGACCGCCATTTTGTTTCCCAGTTCCCGACGTCCCGTGTTGTTTCCTCGTCTCGAAAATTCGTTAGAGCCGCTGACGCGCAATAGACGTAAAAACCGCATTATGTACTCTCGGGGCCGGCGAGACCGCAAATGAAATTTTGTTTTCGCCTTCTGGTCGGAACGATTTTCACGGGAAAAAAATATCATTTGGCGTGAGAACCGACGGCGACGCGACGAGCCAAGCGGCGATGCACCGAGGAACGAGCGAACGCAAAAAGTAAACTCGGCTGACAAGCGAGAGTCACATCCGAAAGGTGACTCAACTTATCACGTTGATGTTACGAATTGCGTTTCTTATCATTTTTTATCGGGTCATCGGTGCGTTCACCCTGACCGGCCGGTTCATCGAACCAGATTTATTGCCCGGTCTGTGCAAATGTTCGGGGAGGCCTATACGGGCGAGAATTATTATTGAAACGGCCGATAACCGAGGGCGCCGATGAAAAAGAGCGAATAATACGAAACCCGAATAACAATAGCCGGAAAACTGCGGCCGTGTATTTATTCCCACCGAATCCGATTTCCCCTCCTCCGTCCGCGACGTAGTAAAACGTAATTACGTATCGAAATTCCCCGCGAAAATATTTCGAACGTAATGGACTATCGTTATCTCGGTCGTCTCGCGGACATGAAAAGTACGTTTACAAAAGACAGCGAGAGATAAAGGAAGACGTAATAACCGAGCGCGACGAAATCCAATTACATGTCATCTATAGGTTTTCCTCTCTTTTTTTCAAGCTCGACGAGTGCACTTGCGAGTGGCTCGAGCGGTCCCTTATCGCTGATAACCGTGACAGACGTCGCACGTGAAAAACAGAACGAGAAGCCTGCGGAAAGCGATAATGACACGGCGAACGTCTCGAATAATGCAATTTTTAGGAACAGCTGATAAACAATTTTGGAGATGCAGACGAACGCAATTAGGGACATAATTGATTTTGCGTCGCGAGACTTATCCGACTTATCAATTTCCTTATCCGGGATCTATTTTTAACTCGTTGCTCATTATCGTAAACCGTCACGCGATCGAACGTCCATTCTTCTAATAGAATCTTCGTGCGAAACAATGGAAAACATTTGGCGTAGTTTCGAACCGACGATCGTTCGGTCAATTCCGAAGCTCGTTAACGAGCGAGCGACCCGCGGCTGACCTGAGACCTGGTCCGGCGAAGGCGANCGTGAAAAACAGAACGAGAAGCCTGCGGAAAGCGATAATGACACGGCGAAAGTCTCGAATCGCAGACAACGGAATAATGCAATATTTAGGAACAGCTGATAAACAATTTTGGAGATGCAGACGAACGCAATTAGGGACATAATTGATTTTGCGTCGCGAGACTTATCCGACTTATCAATTTCCTTATCCGGGATCTATTTTTAACTCGTTGCTCATTATCGTAAACCGTCACGCGATCGAACGTCCATTCTTCTAATAGAATCTTCGTGCGAAACAATGGAAAACATTTGGCGTAGTTTCGAACCGACGATCGTTCGGTCAATTCCGAAGCTCGTTATCGAACGAGCGACCCGCGGCTGACCTGAGACCTGGTCCGGCGAAGGCGGTTGCGTAAGAGAAATCCGAACGCGGATCGCGCCAGTTCCGGAGGAGCAATTATATCAGTCGGGGATACGAAGGACGCGATAACGACTACTCTCCTCGTAAATCGAACAGCGGAAACGAGAGCGTTTCGCGAGGGTGTTTGCGGATGCGATAACGAAGTGACCGCAGAGCTCCGAGGCGCCCGCGAACGCTGTCTGTCTCTCGTCCCCGCGACAAAACATGAATCGCAGTATCGCCATAATCGGACGACTGAACTTTCTATGCAAAATCTATTTCCAACGAGAGAACGCGTTTCGCTTAAAATTCACGGCTCTCGACCGCGCAATGAATCACGACCATGACTAGTTATAACGAGTGCTATCTCGAAGATAACCAAATTGATTGACAGCTGATACGATTACCACTAAAAACCACGATTTTACGTAGAATCGGTTAACAGGAATTCAGGATCGACCGCTAATTGTCTTCGCTTAGTCAATACAATTTTAATTGCGCCAGCTTCTTTCCCGAGCTTCGGCTTCCAGTAACCCGGTAATCGTTCCTAAAAATTCCGGACGCGGTGCGGTCGTGATCAGAATCCAGGTCGGGTTCGTCGAATTATTCTATCTACTGCAAACCGCAATGTCTACGTGACTCAAGGTCGTATTTTCATTATTCCGAGCTTCCTTGCACGCCACGATTTCTACTTAACGCGAGTCGCGATTAATTATGAATTCGAAAATTGTTTCACCAAATTGCGTATTCCGGAGAAGAGGGGGAGAAAAGGTACGGAAGAAAGCGAGTTCGGATGAGAGGAGAACGAATGCTCGCGCAGTGAGTAAGCTCGGCGGACTCGCAGGTGCATGCAAGTGCATTCCCAGCTGCGAGTCGCGAGGGCGTAATATGCAGGTAGACGGCGGCGCGGGCGCGGAAATCGCAGATAACCGGTAGACGTGAGGTATCATCAAGGTCCGATAGACCGGGAATATAGTCCGTTTAGTCAGAGCAAAAAGAGTATCATCAGTCGGACTAATCGTGGGACACGCCGGCCTTTAACGATGACCTCGGGAACCTGCCCTTGCAGCGTTAATAGAACACTATCGCGGATATAAACGCACGCTCGAATCGTGCGATGCTCCTGCGTCTCTCGATCGTCCCTTTTCGCGATTCACCACCAATTATTCTATGCGTCCAAAGAGAACAAGCGATTCGCGAGTTCGAACACGCGTGCATGTCACGCGTCACGTATGTTGGACAAAGACAAGCGAACTTTATCGCAATCAATAAGAGAGAAGCAGTGCGATTACTACGTAAAACGATAAATGATAAAATGATAAATTCGCTTACCGTTGAGTTGGACGATCCGTCGAATGGTCTGGCCAGAGTCAACGTGGAATAACACAAGTGTTTGGCACCGTCAGGTTCTAGTCGCGTCTTAATCCGTACTAAACGACGGTTTTGCGTGCAGCTCGTCAGCTCGTCAGCTCTCGCCGGGGCTATGTTTTCGTTTGTGAGTCTGGCTTAATCTTGAGGCGAGATTTATCAGAGACGACGACGACGGAGGGGTCCCCGGACACGTGCCTACGGTTTGTCTTCCGCCAATCGTAGTACGTCGCTCCCAGTCAGGCTTCGTTTTGCTTGGCCAATCCCGGTGGAAACTGGCTGCCGCCTTCACAACCATTGGTAGATACTAGTCCGATGAGTATATTGAATCCTCGCAGGGCAGCGGGTCACGAATCACGTGGAGAAAAAAAAAAGATGCGTTTTGGGGGAGTGATGGCACTGCGCAGGAATTTTGGAAATGGTAAGCGCGACCATTTTCCCTGTTACGCAATATCGGTTAATCGCACGCCTTGAACTTCGAAGTCAGCGTGCTCTGCTTTATAGTATCAGAAATTAGTATAACTATTTGGTTTGAGAAAGAATATTTATTTATTTGAACATCAACAGATTCCCTTGTGTGTCTAGATTAGATACGGAGTAGTGAGTCCTGAAGAAATAAAGGGAAAATGCAGAGTAGATGCAACGGTGTCTAAACACCAAACATGAAAGTCAGTGAGAGGAACACCGAAAAACAAGAGTAATCTCATGGTTCATCATGCGAATGCGAGAGGAAGAGTGTTTTTGGTCGGATCGCATCGGGGGAATACATTAATTTTAAAAGAATCCATTGGATTTTTATGGCAATGAGAATTCCCCCAATTTGTCACGCGGTATCTATCGCCCGCGGAGCGATCTATCAAACGGCATTATAAAACGAAGTATTGCGTAACATCTGAAAGAGAACGCTTATTGTCAGCCTGCTTCCAATTCGTTTATCGTTCCCACCCATATCGCGGATCAAACACAGGTGACGGCCTATACAAACAAGCCGCGATCCATCGGCGTGTGGACGTCGTCGTCGCTCCGACGTATGTACCGCAGGTAGCACTCGGAGCATCGGTATTGTTTGCGTGTACACAGAAGGCGGTACGCTATCTGCGACCATTGACTCATCAAGGCGAAAGGCATCGGAAGGGATTCAGCGAAATATCAGCCAGGTTAGTCAGAACCGAGATGAATCACGTGATTTTTCGAAAGAACAGGTTCGCGCGTAGCAACCGGCCGCCCGATCCCGCCCCGGTTTTTTTTAATGCCCAGAGAGAGAGAAACAGGGTCCCGGGCCTAGGGTCCCATTCGCCCTCCGGACCTCGCAGACGCCCGATCCCGCAGTTAACTCTACGACGCTTCCCAACGGCAGGAAACGAACCCGATGATTCACCGCAGACCGAGAGCTCCGCGCCGGAGCAGCGAACACCGACGAGCCCCTCTTACCGCATTTACTCTAACCTCGTTACCAACAACCCGATTCCACGGCCAGGCGATCGGCCGTCGAATTCACGCGCATAGCTTTTAAACGCCGATAAGCTATCGCCGATGCTTCCTTTTGTATAACATGAAAAGAGCGAATCAATCCGACTTTGAACGGAATGCGGGAATAATGATGTATCCGCGCTACGAACGAAACAATTTATCAAGGCGGCACGCGATCTGGCAAGCGGGGAGGTATCCGCGAACCATAACCGCGAGGGGGTTTAAATCATAGAGGGTCGCCATTAAAAGGATTGAGGCCGGCGTTGCGCAGCCGAAAGCACCATAATACGGCGAAATTTCTCATGCCGGCCACAATGGATCGCTTCGCGTTGCCCCATAACGCTTGACAAACGAGTGAATCCTCGTAGCGGGCCTCCGCCGTTTAAGCGCAGCGTCGCGCGCCTGCCACTTCGCCGCCAACCCCGTTCGTTCTCTTCGGTTTCCGGTGAAAAACATCAAATTTATTGTATGGGCATTTGTAATCCCCGCGAAAACGTTTGTTATCGGCTTCGTCGATGCGCGTACGGCGTTTGAAAGATTGTTTCTCTCCGCTTCTTCTGTCCGTGTAGTCAGGAATTGAAATGCATCGTGCGAGGGAGATCGCGTGGCGATTAGGAACGTCTTATTGCGAAATTATTCGCCTTCCGGCCTGATTTCGGGGTCGGAGCACTCGGCACAGGATTTTCGTGGCCGCACAGTCGACGGCCGTTTCCGCAGGCCGGTCGAAATTAAATTAGCCACGCGTGAATCGCGAGGTTAAAGAACTTGTAAACCGATGGCATTAAAAGTGTCTAAAAAAATCAGATGTCAGGAGGAGCCGGGTCCACCGATCCCGGTCGATTACGTCGAAAGGGAAGGAAGATCCATAAATCGCGGCGACGGCGACGGCGGCGGTGGCGCGACTCGAAGACCGGACGACCGCGCGGTGAGCCAGACAGTCGCCAGGCAGACGGACACCAGACGGAGACGGTGAGACGGTTTCCTTTTTTTCTACCTCTTTAAAACGCCGGGCCTTAATATTCTTATTGCGCATCGGCGGTCTCCCCCTTATCTTTTATTTTTCCAGAGCCCCGGATCTCTCGACGAACTTTCGAAATCTGAAACTCGTACTATCCGGCGTCGGGACTTAATTAATTTTAATCGCGTTCATGAATAATGCAGCCTGACATTTTATTTGAAACGCGCGTCAAACTTGCTGCGCATATTCGTCGAAGGTTCGCAAGAAGTTTCTTTGTATCGATGGAAACAGGATAATCGTTGACGCTTTTCTGACTGACAATCGACTCGACGGGAGGGTTCCCCGTAGGAGCCACTGATTTCGAACTGCGCAAAAGACGCGCCTATACATCCCTTTGTCCTTTTTCTCGGTCGACCCGGGCATTATTTTCTTCCCCCGGCCCGGTATGGATGCACCTGCAAGCGGGAACAGGTCCCGGCAGGTCCATCTGGCTCGGGTTCCCCTGTCCCGACGGTCTTTACCTGTCCCCGGGTGTCCCGGCCTGATTTCACGAGTCCATCACTTTTCCGGAGAGGGTATTGATGTTTTCTCCTTCACTTTCCTTCTCCGAACCAATTAAACGCGGTCTTGCGAAAAGCAAACAGAGATAAGTAAGCCTTTTAACGGCGCGATTCTTGAAAAAATGTTTGCACATCGAATTCGACGTCGATTCGCAACACGAGAAATACTTTCCTGCTTAGCAATCGGTGACTCCCTCGGGATTTTGTAATCGACGATATCTAACAGGTTTCCCAACCAGGCGCAGCTCACGTTTCGTACACGGGGACGAAACAAATGTCCGCACAACTCGTTAGCGGACAAACAACCCCCCGGCCCGAGGGCATCAGTCAGAGCAGCTTCGAGAGGTTTACACGTTTCCCAATTTTTTTTTTCCCTCGCCACCCTCGAGAGCCCAGTGTTCACGCGACGACGCGTTCGGGGGGCCGGGCACACTTGTGTAAACGTGACCCAGACAGCCAGAGGATGACCAGAGGAAAATGGGAGAACCAGCGTCGTCTTGCAAGGAGCGAGGAGGAGAAAGGGAGAGGAGCCANCACTTGTGTAAACGTGACCCAGACAGCCAGAGGATGACCAGAGGAAAATGGGAGAGCCCGAGCGTCGTCTTGCAAGGAGCGAGGAGGAGAAAGGGAGAGGAGCCGAACGGATTTTGTGTAAAGGACTGAAAAGGAGGAGATTGGAGCTGGTGGTTACACATCTGGCCTTGCCTTTTCTACGTCGTTTTCGTAGGATATGGCCGTGAAAAGATCCTCGGGCGCGTCACGTAATAAATGGCATGGGGCCCCGAAAACTGGTCCCTATCTTTATGGGATCTCCCCGTGAAAGGTGGACAAAAAGGTTCCCCCCCACTCCCCGTCCCGGCCGACCGAGAGGGACCCGGCTTCCTGGAATTCTGTGAGGTTTTCTGAGACTCGCAGGCCCCTTACCACGAACTGCGTAGTACTCTCGTGTAGCTGTTTACGATATTTTTTTCTTCCACGGTAGAAAACTCCCTGGCCTGGTCGCCGACGAACGCGCTCTCGCGGGTGCATCGGTGCACCGGCGCATCGGCTGCCATCGAATTCGCGACAGGTGAGTATCGTCGAGGGAGAGAGAGAGGAACGGACTGTAGAAAAGAGAAACTCTGGCCACGGGAGGCAGCCACTGGTTGTTACTGCTCTTTGTAAATAGCTGCTGCCGGGCTACTCGTCTTTCGAGATGATTAATGAATTCGGGAACAGGCCGTTTCGCCGATGGTCCCGAAGTTTATTTTTCATTGGTCGACGTCCGAGTGTAACGTTACCTCCTCGGCTGGTGAACTGCGGTCGAGTTCGCCTGGATGCGATTTCTTGATGTAAATACATACGTTTGTCTATCTCGTCTTTCCGTGTTCGACATTCGTCGAGTCCGATTTTACGACGCTAATAACGCGTGCCATTGGAGCCTCGAGAACGGGGGCTGCTCAAAAGACCAGTTCCACAGAAATTCCGAGTGGGGTTGGCAAAAATTAGGCGATTAGAGGGGACACGAAGTGTTCTGGTCGCGTTCCCGGTATCCTTGGAGCGTCGCGATCAAAAGGAAAACAAGGGGTGTAGGCTCGGAGCCGCGCGGGGCTAGAATTAGGCCGAGTTAGAACGGTGGTTAGCGTGGGAGGGTGAGCGACTAATCACAGTAATTTGCTTATGGGAGCCACTAGGAACGCCGGTGCTCCACCGCGCACGGTGCATTTTAATAAACGCGATGGAACGCACGAACCAAACGAACGGACGGAGGAAAACTAAATTTCTTCTCCACGAGGAAGGCGAAGGGGGAGAAAGTAAGAGTCGAGGGAGAGCCCCATGGTGTTGCCGTATGGGAAATCGCCCGCGGGCATGGTCAACGCGCGCATAATCGATGGGCGTTGCGCGGATTATTACGGGAAGCCAAAAAGTAATGATGAATTATTCTAACTCCGCACATTGGCCGCAACACGGCCGGGGATCCACCCTCGCCTCGGCGCTCGCTCCCCCAGGGCCCACAAAAGACGTTCTGTTGACCTCGTATTGCAACCGGGGAGACTCTCAGGTAGAAATGCACGACCCGAGGAATCGTTTACCGTGCCCCTCTTCTCCGGTGAAGCCTGCGCCCCAGGAAATTACAGGTTTGTAAAATCTATGGCGATTCTCATCGCTCTTATTCTTCCTTTCTCCGTCGTATTGATTCCTGGAAGATTTCTGTAACGATGATCGATGATCCCGTCGCGTCGGAGGGTGCACACTTCTGTTTACGAGCACCTATTAAGACGTTCGTCCACTTCTTTCATTTTGTTTACAGATCTCTTAATATGTACATTGTACGGAGATTGGTGTTTGTTGGCGAACCCTGATTAGAGACAAGTTCCTTATCGAAGTACCCGTTTTTCACGCAAACCTTACTACCGCAAATATTGATAATCGGTATCAGTTCAAACGTAGGAGCCTATTGACGTCTATTATTAGGAGACTGAAAATTCTTGCAAATACGGCGTAATCTGTCGAACGGTGGTCGATGCGTGTCCGGCCGGCGAGCCGCGTATCAATTGTTCCCTCTTCGGGAGCCTCGGAAACCGGTCGGTCGAAGGAAACTGATAATCCCGGTGGGCGTCCGCGCGGCACGGCCGACGGGAACCGTCGGNCGGCCGGCGAGCCGCGTATCAATTGTTCCCTCTTCGGGAGCCTCGGGAACCGGTCGGCCGAAGGAAACTGATAATCCCGGTGGGCGTCCGCGCGGCACGGCCGACGGGAACCGTCGGAAAAAAAGAGTCGACGGGCAAATAAAGTGGTCGTTAATCCGTCGAGACCGAGCCTCGAACGAGAGCATCGGTACCGCGCGGTGTTTATAAAAACTTTTTCTCAATACGTTCCACGAAACCGATTTTTTCGAAATTAAACAGCCGTACCTAGGGCCCGGCGATGAATCAAACGGAGCCGATCCCATAGCTGGCGAGCGAAGGGGTTACGAGCGTGTGTCGCACACCCGATAACCTCGATCGCGAGGTGTATAAATATTTAAAGCGGTCCCGTTAAACTCGCCTTCCCGATTCGTAAACCCGGCCCGTGTGTCGACGACTGATAACGCCGCGTTTACGCGTCGCTGATATAAATGCCCGGCGCAAATAGGCCCCGGAGTTTTTCTCTCTATTGAAACGGGATGAAATAAAAAAAAAAAAAGCTGGAAAGAAGCGACGCGCGATAAACTGGAGCGCGACCTATATACAATAGAAGCGTAGACATACAGGCTGCGCTAGTGGGTGCGCGTTATCGTCGCGATAAAGCCGTGAATCAGTGGTGAATCGGACGGCTCTGTTCCTATTAATAGATTTTCTGTTTCTAAATTGTTACCACGAATCTGCGTACGCTCTCACGATGTGTAAACTCTCTTAATCATGAGAAGCGCGGGTGTTCAATTACGAGATACAGTATTTAATGTGAGATCACGAAGTTCGTGCAATTACGAAGCGCATTTATGAGGAAGATGAAAGGTTTGATGTTCATCGATCGTGAGCGAATAGTTGTGGAATTATGTCACCTGCTTATGCGTCACGATTCGGTCGAGCCTCCGAGGGGGCAACGTCTGATTGCGCAACGGTTCCCATTTTATTTAAGAGGTTTGAGAGCAGCGTGCTTTCGCCAAACGAACGGGCACGGTCTCCTCTAGTCCCTCTCTCGTGTGGCGTGCGTCGCCCTCGCCACTGAAAGCCGACGTCGGAGGAGAAAAGGGGACGGAGGCAAGTGGCGACGAACAGGAAGGATTGGACAGTGAATCATACCTTGCTCCACCGACGTCAGAAGAGGCTGTGGTAATTTCTTGCGCCGGTAATGCGACGCGTTGCCCCAGTCCCCTGCCGAGTTTCGTCATTTCCTCAAATGAATATATTTACTCCTCGTTACGTGCGAAAGGTAATTGTCCTCTCTCGAGGAAAGGTGTTTCCGGATTGTCTACTCGTTGCAGCGGGTGTCTTGACAAAAACCGATTAGACACAGTTAAATGACATTCCAAATGACAGTTAAATGACATCTAGATTCGGGCACACTAATGTCATCGCGAGATGCTCATGTAAGGCAAACAGACTCAGTCACCTATTCGATATTTTCAATGATTCCAGCCTTCCATTAGACAAAAGCTTCGAGATCATTTTTCATCTGACTAGCAAAAACAACGATCTAACTTGCTTAACTTTGTTTTGTTTCTACGGTTCTTCTTTTTCTTTTCTTTCTGTGTTCTTCTTTTTGAATCTTATACATCAAATCGACCATTATTTTATTGTCTGCTCAAACGTACTGCCTGTATATATACTTCAATGTATTATAAAGGGTTTTTTTTATATCCCGTAAATAAATAAATAAATGAATGAATGAATTCCAGTTCCATTCCAATTAATACCATTCCAAAAATGATTAAATTAGAAAGCGTCCGAGGAATCGATATTTAAATATTCGGAACATTGCACAAGCTATTGAAAAGAAGACCGAAGTCAACGAACGATCGACGTAGGAGATTCTGCGAACAGTCGATCTCGCCTCGAGGTGCGGGCACCGCACGCAAAGTGCAGCGACTCTTTGCCGATTAATCCGCATTCCGTGGCCCGAATCGCGACGATGACTCACTCTACACGGCGAGGTCCGTTGACCTAGGATTTTGTCGACTATTTACACCTTTCAATAAATTCGAACCGTCATAGCCCTCANCTCAATGGAAATAACGAGGTACCAGTAGTAGAGGTAACGCGAGTTATCTCTAACTGCGATAATCTCGGAAAAGCCAAGTAAATCTCGATCCTCCAATACCGGTGGTTACCGCGGACTCTTATGCAAAATAAAATATTCATGGCGCCGGCTTAAAAAATTCGTATTCTAGATGGAAGTTCCTTTTGTCATGTAAATATAGCCACTCGATATTTCTTAATACGGCGAACAGTNTGTGTAAACTCTCTTAATCATGAGAAGCGCGGGTGTTCAATTACGAGATAAAGTATTTAATATGAGATCACGAAGTTCGTGCAATTACGAAGCGCATTTATGAANGACATTTAAATATTCGGAACATTGCACAAGCTATTGAAAAGAAGACCGAAGTCAACGAACGATCGACGTAGGAGATTCTGCGAACAGTCGATCTCGCCTCGAGGTGCGGGCACCGCACGCAAAGTGCAGCGACTCTTTGCCGATTAATCCGCATTCCGTGGCCCGAATCGCGACGATGACTCACTCTACACGGCGAGGTCCGTTGACCTAGGATTTTGTCGACTATTTACACCTTTCAATAAATTCGAACCGTCATAGCCCTCAGATTCCACTATCAAGCGGGAAATCAATGAGACTTCATAGTTAACGAACGTTTAATGATCTCGGTGAAAGGCTATTACGCTTCCTGTCGGAAGAACATTTGAAACGGGAACGAAGGTGAAGAAGTTGAAATAAAAGGAGGGGGAGACGATGACTAAGAGACGTGCACGTGGAGCAGCGCGATGCACCGTTAACGGGGTGGATCTGGAAAGGGGCTGGTAACCACCATCGTCATCATCGTCGCCGCCGTAGCCACCAGCAAGGCCCCGATGAGTCATTCCGACCGTTGCTCGAAGAAACGAGCAGCGAAGGTGGATCAGGGGCGCCTCCTTTAAACGTCGGGCCCAGACTAGCTAACCTTGTTAGAGCTGGCGCACACCTTGCACTACGCTGCTAATTATTCCGTGTACGAGCGTACGAGAAAGCGTGTGTCTGCCGAGGCTGGGTGTAAACGCTGCGGCGGAATTCAGGCGAGAATTTAGGTGTCCGAGGGCCGAGGATAAACGACCGTAACGATCCGGGCCGACGAGCAGATTTTAATTTGATCGATTAAAGAGATTGCTGGCAGTCGGTTCAGAGATTCGAGCCGAGAATTAAGATTTAGAGGAATGGTTTGTAGGATTTAGTTCGCGCGATTAGATCGGCCGGAGTGAATTTCGTATGACTGACACTTTGGGAACGTGGGCACGATATTCGAGTAATTTATTGCATCGGCTTGTTCAACGAAGCCTGACGCGTCCACGTAGCCTAGGCTCGCAATAACGCAGGTGCCGGTTTCTAGCCAACGCTCGAAATTAATCGATTTGTATCGTACCGGTGAAAGGATATCGGTTTTCGATGAAAATCTCTTTCCCGAGATTCATCCGAAACAAAGGTATACACAGTCGCAATCGTTAATCATAAATACACATGTTCCGATCTCGACTTTCGAAAGCGGACGCGCGTCGACGGATCGCGCGCGCGGCTCGTTGAAATTATTGTGGCAGGGCTTGGAATACGTGATAACAGATTGGAAGCGAAGTGGATACTGCAATAGGTGAGATAAGGGCGGGCCAAGATGCGATCTGGCAAAATTAGAAAGTACCTGGAAGGCCCGATGTCACGATAAAACCGAAACCATTTTTGTCCGAGCACGCCGTTTCGCTACCGCACGCTAATGGCCGCGAAATATGACTCACCGTGTTTACCGTTCTATTATCGAGTAATGGATTGTAGATCTATCGCTTTCTATTTGAACTCGATGAGTATCTGCGGCCAGCGTAACGCTATTACACGTTATCGTTCGCCGGCCGATAACTACCTAACGATGTACCGCGCCGGTGCGACCAGACGAGACGCACGTGCAGCGTCACAACAGTTTTTGACGCGCGTCTTCGCGAGCCGAGGATCTTCGCGGGGGGTCGAGCGAACGTCGTTAGGGAAAAACCGGGAAAAAGGAGGCCGCGGTCGTTCAACAATGTCAACGCGCGGCGCGGGAAATAAATTAAATGCATTTCCGTGGAGTGCATACTTCGATACTCGCGGATACTATTAATATCGCTATGACAGGTTGACTAATGATCCTGGATACCGAAGCACGGCTTTGACATTACGAGATTAAAATCCCGCGCGATGAAGAAAAAAATTGGGCGGCCCCGAGGGGGATGGACTTCTGCCGAGTTAATACGATTGAGGCCCGCCGTCGACTCTTTCCGTACCCGTCGTCGATCGACAAAGAAATCGACTGCTATTTGCGTGTCGCGTAAATATCGCCGGGATAAATTGTCTCGTTCCATCGACGTCGACCCGCACCGACGCTATCAGAAAAATGACAAGCGAAAAGCGAACGAAATTACCTACACCCTCGAGTTGATCACCGCGGCGGTAAGGGGTGCAGTTTAGCCCCGGGGCCGCGCGAATTCACGGCCGAGGGAGGAACGGGAGTGGAACGGGGGAATAACAATCTCGCAGAGTGTTTCTGGATATCAGCCTTAATGCTGGACCGTCCGGTCAACCAGATGCCCTGATAGGCTCGATACGAATTTTTTATTCATGAGCCCCGGTTCTGATGGGATTTTCATCGGCGATCTCACCTGTCCGGCTCGGCAGCGTCGATCGCCACGCGTCGGGTGCAATTGAACGCGCACAACGGCGAGCGCTCAAAATCCGACGCGTTTATTTATGCAAAACGCGATCCGACGCGCTGCCATGCCGTATCGCGCGGAAAAAATCACCGGCAACGCAACGATCGGGGCGACGCGACGCGCGGAGAGTGGATTGACAAGAAAATCCTGCGGCCAGATTTTATTTATTAAACGCGGTGCACACAGGATATTTATTAAAATCTGTTGAATCGTTTGGAAACGCAGCCGGATAGAGGATCGGAACAGGATGAATCAGCCGTTCGTGGCTCCTGACGCGGAGTAACCCGTGCCGCGGCAGGAAACCGCGTTTCCTGCTGTCTTCGCGCGCACGAAGACAATTAAATCTCGGCGGTTAAGGAACGATCGCAGCGAGAGGAATCGAATCGGACGATCGCGTGGAGCGCGCGGCGAGGGTGTAACCAGTGGCGCAGACACGCGCGGCGCGGCAAGGGGTAGAGAAAGGAGGAATCCGGCGAAATTATCGTTCATCGGGCGAGTGCTCGGCTCCCACGTCCCGCGGGAATCCTCTTCGGGTTCATCCGCCCTTTGTTGCGCGGCAATTAAAATTAGCGCTGTTAATTACGCGGCGGCGCCGCGACGCTTGTTAGCGGCCGGCGAAAACTGCCAAAATTAAGCGCGGAATAAAATGTAACGCGGCGCGTCTAATGGCGCGATAGATACCCGCTCTGTTTTTTTTTTTTT